>PVKU01002027.1:0-253040 GCA_004027475.1 Anoura caudifer | reverse complement strand
TTTCCCACACTATTCTTGCCCTCCCCCTGTCTATTTTCTACCTACCATCTATGCTACTTATTCTCTGTACCTTCTTCCCCCCTTTCCTTCTCCCACTCCCCTGTTGCTAACCCTCCATGTGATCTCCATTTCTGTGGTTCTGTTCCTGTTCTGTTTGCTTAGTTTTTTTTGTTTTTTTTTTGTTTGTTTGTTTTAGGTGTGGTTGTTAATATCTGTGAGTTTGCTGTCATTTTACTATACATGTTTTTTATCTTCTTTTTCTTAGGTAAGTCCCTTTAACATTTCATATAATAAGGGCTTGGTGATGATGAACTCCTTTAACTTGACCTTATCTGAGAAGCACTTTATCTTCCCTTCCATTCTAAATGACAGCTTTGCTGGATAGAGCAATCTTGGATGTAGGTCCTTGACTTTCATGACTTGGAATAGTTCTTTCCAGCCCCTTCTTGCCTGGAAGGTCTCTTTTGAGAAATCCGCTGACAGTCTGATGGGAACTCCTTTGTAGGTGACTGTCCCCTTACCCCTTGCTGCTTCTAGGATTCTCTCCTTCATTTGAATCTTGGCTAATGTAATTATGATGTGCCTTGGTGTGTTCCTCCTTGGGTCCAACTTCTTTGGGACTCTCTGAGCTTCCTGGACTTCCTGGAAGTCTATTTCCTTGGCCAGGTTGGGGAAGCTCTCCTTTATTATTTGTTCAAATAAGTTTTCCACTTGTTGCTCTTCCTCTTCCCCTCTGGTACCCCTCTAATTCGGATGTTGGGATGTTTAAAGATGACCTGGAGGTTCCTAAGCCTCTCCTCATTTTTTTGAATTGTTGTTTCTTCCTTCTTTTCTGTTTGGTTGTTTCTTTCTTCCTTCTGGTCCACTCCATTGATTTGAGTCCCAGTTTTCTTCCCATCACCATTGGTTCCCTTCGCATTTGCCTTCATTTCATTTAGCATAGCCTTCATTTTTTCATTTCATTTGTGACCAAATTCAACCAATTCTGTGAGCATCCTGATCACCAGGGCTTTGAACTGTGCATCTGATTAGGTACACAGTTCTGATAGGTTGGCTATCTCTTCATAGCTTAGTTGTATCTGCTCTGGGGCTTTGATCTGTTCTTCCGTTTGGGCTTTTTGGGGTTTGTTTTGTTTTGTTTTGTCATGCCTGTTACGTACGAGGGGCAGATCCTTAGGTGTTCACCAGGGTGGGTCAACCCAGTCACTGGGTTGTGACACTATATGTGGGGGCAGGGTCCAAGAGGGAACAATGGCACTTGCTCCGCTGTCGGATTTGTCCCTTCTGCTACTTCCCCCAAGCAAACCAGGCCCTTCTGGTGCTGATTCCCAGGTGGGTGGGCCTGGGCATGCTCTAGGACCCTGTGAATCTCTCCAACAAACTCTCCTGTGAGGCTGGGAGTTTCTCCCGGCACCTCAACCCCCACAGGTGTTTTCAACCAGTGTTTTGAGGCTTTATTTCCTTGCGCTGGGACCCTGGATTTCACAGTTTGTCTCGCTCCCCAGTTTCACCTGATTTATCTGCGTGTAAATGTGGGGCCACCCAGTCAGCCAGCCGCCTTGCGTGCTGAGCCCCACTTCACAATCGCTGCCTCGCTGGGTCTGCCCATTGCCACCCTGCACCCAGGGTCTGCCAGCCTCCATCTGCGCGTCCAGTTTGTCAGCTGCTGTCTCATGCGCCTGGTGCCACCACTTTTTTTTGCCACAAACCCTCTCCACCCAGCTGCCTGCCTGGCTCCACACCTCCTACTGGTCTGGATGAATGTGTCCATTTTAACTGCTTGGTTGTTGGACTTCCATACAGTTTGATTTTCTGTCAGTTCTGGTTGTTATTTTGTTCCTAAATTGTTGTCCTTATTTTGGTTGTTCGAGGAGGCACAGTGTATCTACCTACACCTCCATCTTGGCTGAAAGTCCTGCTGCAACACCAGGACACCCAGCGAGAAGACTCAGAACTGTGCCTGTGCAGGGCAGCGGAGGCAGGACGAGCGATGGCATGAGGTGGACAGTCCAGGTAGCAGGCCTGTGTCCAAAGGGTTAACTTCTGGCACAACTCAGGGGCCTCCAAGACCCTTCCTAGCCCCTGCCTGGCATGTACCCTAGTTAGTAAGGGCTGGTTCCACACTGTTGTTAAATATTGTGACTCTTACCCTGAAAGTGCATCTGTAGCCCATCTCATGGAAATTAAGAGCTTGTATGTGCAAGAATCGCCATTGCCTGCCTGCCTTCATTCCCTCCTTCCCTTCCTCCCTCCCTGTTTCACTCCTTCCTTTCCCCCTTCCTTCCTTCCTCCCTGTTGGAGGCCTAAGGTCTTCCTCCCAGTACCACTACCCTCTTCTGGGCCCTCAGCTCTGGCCACAGATCTGAGACTGCCCACCCCCACCACACCCCCCCATCCAGGGCCATCCTGACAGTGGCTGGCATCTCCAAGATCCTGAGAGCCAGGAAATACCAAGACCAAGCTCCAAGGGTGCTAGCCCCTCTCCCTCCAATTTGTCCCTAATGGACCAATAGCCCATTCCTCTCTTTGCTCCTCTGCCCCTCTCCCCAGCACCCACATTGCACTGTCCACAGAGGGCAGGCCCAAGGCTAGAGACCACTGGCCTGATCCTTCCCAGTGCCTGCGGAAGGGGAGAAGAAAGGGGGCCATGACCCTGCCAGTACAGCCTGAAGCTGAAGAGCAATTAACTTGGTGTTTTCTAACAAGGGCAGAGGAAGCAGGAGACACAGGACTGAGTCAGCACATCAGAGAGGTGGGTGCCAAGCAGCTGGCTCAGCTCATTAGCAGGACAAGGCTGAGCCAAAAAAAAAGGTCGGGGGGATGGGGGCCCCCAAACAAAGGTGGGAAGACCAAGTCAGAGAGCTGGCTGTGCAACACACTCCTCCCCTCCAGCCCCCACAAGCCAGCCTGGATATTGTCCTGGCTGCCAAGTCCCCAGAACTGCTCTCAGGCTCTCATCCCCTGCCGCCACCCATAGTTAGTAAACATTCTCCATGCATAGGGCCTCCCAGGCAGACATAGCCAAGGGCCTGGGACCTATGGAGCAGCACAGGACTGGAGAGGACAAAAGAGGAGAAGGGTGTGGGGCCTGGGAGACTTCTAGGAGGAGGTGGACTTTTAGTAGCTACAATGCATTTAAAATAAGGTCTGCATTCCCTTTTTCCAAAAGGAAATAAAGCCACTGAATCCAGTCTCCTGATCAATACTTTGCCAGGTGCCATAGATACTATCCATATCACTAGGATCCTTCCATCAGTCTGCACGATTCCCTCACCTAGGTGGAAGCCAAGGCCTGGAGCTTACATGGGCTCACCCAAGCTCACATGGGATTCCCCCAAGCCTTCCATGGGGCTCGCCCAAGCTCACACAGAAAAGGGCAGAGCTGAGACTGATACAGGGTGCAGCAGAGTCACCCCCAAAATAGGGATTTGGAATGGGGCCCAGAACTCAGGGTGTCCAAGAAATATTAGAAAGACATATAAGATGTCCTCAACCCTTCCCCCACAGGTATGACTTGGGGGAAGGGACACATGGAGCAGGAACTTGCAGGGCTGTTTTGTGCAGCCACAGCTTTGCAGCTAATCCATGGCATGGTCATTTAACATATCTGTAACCTTTGGCTGGTTGCATAGATATGTTAAATAGCTGTGGCCATGCTCTGAGCCAGGGGGATGGAAAGGGACTTCCCCACCCAAGATGTAACTGGGGGGCAGGTCCCCTGAGTGGGAGCTTGGAGAAGATTGGCTCCAGGACATGGGGACATGTCTGCCCAGACTCATGATGGCAGCCCTACTGTAAACTTGGAAGAATACAGGAATGCTGGCAGGTGTAGCTGATTGTAGGAGGAGTCGGAAATGGGGGTACACAGGAAGATTGGAGCGGAGATTTAAACACAGACTCGGCAGCCATTGGAAAGAGATTCCACGCAGTTTCACCAGAGTGTAGACCCCCGCAGCTTTGGTAAAAAAAAAAAAAAAAAAAAGGAAATTCCACACAGATTCACCAGAGTGCAGACCCCCGCAGCTTTGGTGGAGAGAAGAACCATGCAGTCTTGGCCAAAGTGAGGACCCCTGCAGCTTTGGTAGAAGAGGATGACGTGGCTTTGGGGGGGACTCCCTTTGGCTGCGTGGCCTGGGAAGCAGGAGAGACTTTGCCTAGAAGAAGGGGGGAAGAACTCTTGCCAGTAGGCCATAAGAAGGTGCCACATGGCTTTGGATTAATCAGAGATCCTGCCTGGACAGCGACACAGCTGGCGGTGTCAGGAGTCTGGATCTTGGACGTTTGCTTCTTTTCCTGAGTTATGGTACCCCGAATTAGGGCAGAGGGAGATAGGAAGCACTGTGAGCATCTGTGGGTATCTTAAAGGACTTTGATATTTTAATGAAGACGTTAGGTCACTACTGTATAGCATTAAATAAACATTTCCTTTCCTTTTCACAAATCTCTGGCATTGAGAGACATCTTTCCAATCTGGCAGCGGACAGTCAAGCCCAGTAGGGGGTCCTTTCGGTAGTAGTATATCGTGACCCCTTTCGCCCCTTGGCCGTGCGTGAGTGGCGTATGCTTGCTCTGTAACAAGACTGACACTTGGTCCATTGACTCCAGAGCTTGAGTCCTTTCTAACTCAAGTATTTCTGCAGGTAAGATGCAGCTAGGCTGAGAACAGGGGCAGGCATTGTAGCATGAATAAAATGAGTTCTACTGTGAGAATGAATAAAGTAAGTCCTAGCTACTAGGCTGCCAACTAGGCTGGAAGTTGGGCTGAAAATGTGTAATGGTTAATTTCGTGTGTCCACTTGACTGGGCTAAGGGATGACCAGCTGGTAAAACACTATTTCTGGGGGTGTGTCTCTGAGGGTCTCTCTCAAAGAGGTTCACGTTTGAATCAGCAGAATGAGACCATCACCCTCACCAATCAGTGGGCATCATGCAATCCACTGAGGTGTGAATGGAACAAAATAGCAGAGGAAGGCGGTCTCTGCTTGAGCTGGAACACCCATCTTCTCCTGCCCTCAGACACTGGCCCCCTGGCTCTCTGCCTCCTGACGTAGGTTGAATTATACCGCCAGCTTCTCTGGGTGTCCAGCAGATCATGAGATTTCTTGGCCTCCATAACTGTGTGAACCAATCCCTATAATAAATATATCTATCTACCTCCTGACATTTCTGTTTCTCTGGGGAACACTGACTAATACGGAATGTATCCACCACCCCAAAGACAGGGCTTCACTCTCAGGGTTACTGACATTGCCCTGTGGGTGTGTCACAACTTGGGAGGGTCTCCTAAGCCACCCAGTAAAACATCCTTGCAGACAGGAACCAAGAATTTACCATAGTACCATACTGGACCACATCATCTGTGGTCTTAATTATAGACCCTTGAGAGAGAGCCTATTTCCAAAACACCCTCATTCCCTCTAGTTCTGATGCTATTGCTGTTTTCTGAGCAAGGACAGTTTAGGAGTAAGGCTTAGGAACCACAGGCTAGGGATAGTCAAGAAGTGGGCAAAATCTGGAGTCAGCCAAACCACAGCCACATTGGCCATGAGACGCAGGCTCCGGGATGGATGAATGAACAAGAACAGGGAGGAAAGGGGTCTGTTGCTCCGCTGAATTCTGGCCCAAGTTTCTTGACAGCATTGACCTGAGCAATCCTCTCCTTCCAGGTCTTGCAACCAGGTGGGGCTGCCCCTGCTGATACCACTGTTTCTTCAATGTCTGCCTCAGTGAGGTTACAACATTCTGAAAAGAAATTTTGTTAGAACACAAAGGGCAGATAAATACAAAATCATACAGTGGTCGAGAGATCCAAACACATTAGCTGAATGATAAAAGGATTCCACTGCTTTCCAGCAGAGTAAGTTTCTTGGAGACAGGAGCTTTGACTTTTTGGTCACCGCTATACCCCTGGTGCCTAGGTAGGCTCCACACACAGTGGAGGCTTAGTTCACCTTCGTTGAGTAAGTGGATGAAAGAATCAGTGGGTCAAATGAATGTCCTGCTTGGTGCAAAACATGGCTCTCCTCTTCACCAGAGATCTTTTTTTCTTTTTAGATTTTATTTATTTTTAGAGAGAGGGAAGGGAGGGAGAGAAGGAGAGAAACATCAATGTGTGATTGCCTCTCACATGACCCCACTGGGGACCCGGCCTGCAACCCAGATATGTGCCCTGACTGGGAATCGAACTGGCAACCCTTTGGTTTGCAGCCCATACTCTATCCCCTGAGCTACACCAGCCAGGGCCCCTTCACCAGAGATCGTTTCTTTCTCTCAGCTGCACACATCACTGACCTGACAACTCCCTACTGCCCTCCACCTGACTTACGAACAAGCCTCACCATGAACCCACCTGCTTTTCTGCCAGACTCCTCCCTCCCCTCTTCACTCCCACTGCAGTGACCTCATGGACCATGCCACCACCTGCTGCTGCACTGAGCTCATAACTGGCACTTACTAGGCACAGCGCTAAGCCTTCTTATTTAATAATTACATGGTGTACACAGATAATAACACTGCACCCATTTTAGAGATGAAGAAACTGAGGATTAAAGAGGCTCAAGGTCACATAGCTGGTGCACACAAGAGCTAGGACTCAGACACTTAACTGTTTCCAAAACTCATGCTGTCTGCCACTTAGAGTAGTGATGGTGGGCCTCTGACACCACCAGGCTACCTCCCAAGATCCTCACCATGCCCCAAATTCGAGAATATCAATGACATTAAATGTGCCCCAAAGGCATTCATTCAATCCTGATTAACCTGCTGTACGTTCAGTGGATGCATGAATGTCGGGCACCACACTCTTTCTGCAGTCGTAGTGGTCCTTGGGGTGAGCAGCATCTTGCCTCAGCTGTGTGGTCCCTGACTGAGCTCTTCCATCTCCCACGCCAGATTCTGAGCATCAGACAATGTGGGGAAACCCCTCTTGTTTGGTCTTCCCAGCCCCACCAAAGGCAGCCTTCAGTTCCCAGCCTGCTCACAGAGCTCATCTGCCCAAGAGGTCCTACGCTCCAAAAACATTCAAGCACAGGTGAGCGTGCTTCCCAGGGGCCCTCCAGTGTCATCGCTCAAGCACCCTTCAGGGAGAAGGTTGCCTGGAGCCCTAAGACCACACTCTTGCAACATTAAGAACACTTTACCCACTTCAATGGTGAGAGACACCATCTTCACCAAGACAAAGCCACATGATTTCCTGAGAAAAGTGCCCAGGAAGCACAGGTCAGAGAAGAACAAGTCATTCCACCTGGAAGGTGCAAACGTTCTAATGTGCAAAGTTCCTATGTGATTACTGGTCATGTGTTTTTACCTGAGCCCCATCAGGAAAGCCTGGGGACTTGTCCCACCTCTGAAGAGATGGAGCCAGGATGTGAACCCAGCTTCTCTGGTCCAAAATACAGGCCCCTGTCCCTCAGTACGAGGCACCCAGAGTTACAGGGAAAGGCCAACATGGGTACTAAGGGCAGGATGAGGTGAGATCAGGCCTGATGGACCACCCAGACATCCTGGCCACTGCTATCCTAGCCCAACAGACATTTCCAGAGATTGCAGCTTCCATACACAACCCCATGCATGTTGGGCTAGGCTGGCTGACATGGGTCTTCTCTGCATGTGTATGGAATGGTGGGGATCTCATGCATCCAGGGGGCTTCAGGGTTTTGGTCTGAAGGGTGCTTCCTCACAGCCTACCCAACATAGAGGCCTGGGGTGGGAGCACCCAGATTATCTCGTGGGGCCCACTGTCTTGACCATCAGGGTCCTGGTGCCACATGGGCACCTGCACCCAGGACGGGGGGCTGGCAACAGCACCCAAAGCCTTACCTCTCCCTCTCCTGTACCCCTACCCGCTGCTGGCCCTCCCGGCCCAGGACAGGGAGTTTCTTCTTTTACTGTTCAAAGGGCTGCCCAGGTAATTACGTCATACCTGCCCTTCATGGCCTCTGTCCTCCGGCCACAAGGCATCAGTGCCCTTCCGACTCCCCTTCACCCTTTGACAGCACTAAGACTTGACTTCTGTCACTTTCTCCTTCCCTGTCTCAGTCATTTCAAATCTGGCCCATCTTTCAAGACATGGTTCAAAACCTGCCTCCTCCTCTGCCCCTGTGGAAGTCCCTGCCCCAACTCCAGGCTGCCCGAAGCCCCTCCCAGTCTGTGCCCCTTCCAGCATACTCACCACACTCTGTCATGTGCTGCAGTAACATCTGTACATCATGTTTTGCCTAGTGCAGTGCCTGGCAGAAAGAAAGCTCAAAAGTAATTCTTCACTGAATGAGTCCATGTACTTATCATGCTACAGACAAAGGAACTGTAGCTGGAAGTGACTGGCTTCCTTAAGGTTCCAGGCCAGTCAGTATTGAAGGCACCTCCAGAACCCATAAAACTATGACCCCCCCACTGTGCTCTTTCCAGAACCCCATACCCACCTAGTCTTACAGCCTGATTAAGCCAGAGGCCACAAGCACAGGATGGGTGATTTTGTTATTGCCAGATACACAGAAGAGTATGAAAATGTGTGTGCAGTGAAAAGGGTAACAATCACCTGAGTCTCCACCACAAGGTTAAGATACCCAGCATTAGCAGTGCCTTAAAACACCCAGACCCCCACACTGTGACCCTCCTCCGTGAACCACTGTCATGAACCACTTTTGTATTAATCATCCCTTGCTTTGCTTTATGGTTGTGCATCTCCCTGACAATGTATCGCTCTTTGCTTACACAGCTAGGTTTGTGCTAGCAACTCAGTTTTTCTGAACAAAACAGGATCTGTGATCTCTTCAAAGCTTAGCACTGTTATGTTCAAGTTTCCCCAATGCCGTGAACTCAGAGCAGATGCCTATTATAAAACTAGACTACAAAAGTATGTACAGAATTCTCCCACCAGGTAGTACCAGCGTGCCTAAGAGCCACTTTATTTCAGGCACTGAATTAATGGTGTACAAGTGGCCTGCACAGTAATGTGGAATTAGCATATGTCTTGAATTGTTTTTTTCAGGTAAGGATTTTGTGTGTGTGTGAAAAAAGTCAACTGCTCAGGTCATTGTTTTGATCCCCGCAGTCTGACAGCAGGGGTCTGCCCTCATGTTCAGAGGCAGAAAAGAGGTCCCAGGAGGGTATGAGGAGCAGCAGGCTTGGTGGGTCCCTCACACTTTCTCCTCTCTTCCCCCTGGCCAGCCCCTCACCACAGTGGCTTTGGCCCACAGCTGCCCTCGCCCAGGGACCCAGTGGCAGACAGAAACAGACCTACTTTGGTTTCCATGGCAACCGCAGACATCAGAAGGCCAACCAAGTGAGCTGCAGCCAACGAGGCAGCTGGTTTGAAGGGTGTTGATCTCTGTGGACCAGCAAGAAAAGAACAACCAGGGACCAGAGGCAGCAACTAAACCAGGAGGAGCCAGAGGAGCTGGGCACACAAAGTGTGCAGGGACCTATCTGCAGAGCTTGTACATTTGCAGAGGTACACACACACTCGTCCAGGACCTTCTCCTACCCATCCACCCACCCACCCAGACAAAAGAACAAGCTGAGAAATGCACATCCACACTCCCCTGTGAACACACAGAGACCCATGCTCACAAACTCAAACACCTGTTCACACTAAATACACCCCAGTGTTACACCTTGCCCCATTTTCATGCTCAAAAACAGAGTGCTACATAATAGATGCACATTCATACATAATATATGAGATGTACACCTAGAAAGCTCCACATCCACCCCAATGTGCACATGCTGTATACACACGCCCACTTGCACAAACACTGCACACGCACAGAGGGTGCACACACTGCCCTCACCTTGCACACCACAGACCCCTGTGGACAGGGAGAAGTGCATGCCCATACTCGCCTGCGCACTCACAGGGACACTCATAGACACATACAGATTAGAACATCTGAAAGCTACACCTCAGAAACTGAGGAGTCCACGCTTCCAAAACAACTCAGAAATTAGACTGTGGTTCCGTTCGGTGCTGCAGCAGTATCACGAAACACCAGAAACGACCCTCCTGGCTTGTTGTCCCAAAATGGTGCCCACCATATAGACAGGCCTTTAATTTTTCTCCTTCTGAGTTTATTTACTCAGAGCAGTTCTTTGTATCTTCCATAAATACAAAAGTACAGAAATCCAACAATCCTTGTGTCATCCAGACTTAAAAATTTTGATGAGATTCGCAGGGACGCACACTCCTTTTTAAACCACCTGTGTGTGCCTCACTCCATAATGCGGCTGGCCATCCCTGGGCATGCTCAAGTAGGTTTGCTGTCCACTGTCTCCAAAAGGCAAGAACAGGCCTGCTGGCTCAATGCCTAGAAAGGAGGGATGAACGAGCAAGGCATGGGATTTCTGCTAGGCCAGGACCTGCTAACGGGAACACCTGCCAACCACAGGCTCCATCCACATAGGGCCTTGAGGGCCTGAAGTCACAAAGGTAGTTGGGGGTGGAGTATGGGGGTCATTTTGTTGAGACTCTCTTAAAGCACATTTGAAGATTTGTGACATTATTTCAATACTGTCCTAATGATAATTTATTTAATGTGCACAAGTTTAAAGATGTATGTGCATGTGTGTATTCCTATTGTAATAATAACAACTAATGCTTAGCGGGGACAATAAGGTCAAAATGTTAAGCTACTGTTATTACTGTAATTTTAGATTGATAAAAGAAATAATGCAGAACTTAAAAATAGGGGGTTGTTGAAATGAGCCATCTTATTCCATAGTTTTAATTCAATAAGCACTTCTCAATTTTAGTGGCAGCACTGTGTGAACTTTATCAAACAGTTTCACATATACCATCTCACTTGTAACCCTAAGCATCTCCTGTGTGCCAAGCACCATGCTGGGGGGAATGGGCGGATCATAAATTAATGAGACCCAGACCCAGACCCTGAAGAGCCCGCAGCTTAGTGATGAAGGGGTGGGGGAACAATATCAGCACCGCATAACATGCAGCCTCTGGTTATCACGAAGGCCAACGCAAACTGCACTAGGCACAGGGAAGGGAGTCACTCCTTGACAGGTAGAATCAGGAAGGAATGGAGCATCAAAGAAAGCTGTAGGGAAGAAGTCCCACATTTGCTCTGGGCCCTAATAAGCAGGATTAGAGAAGCTGGGTTGCCAGCTGAAAAGAGATAGTGACGTCCGGGTCATGGCAACAGAAGTCTGAATGGCCAACCTGTTTAGCAGACTGAGGGCTGGACAGGAAAGGGGAAGGTCGAAGCTGCAAAGGTAGACTAAAGCCAGATTCAGAAAGGCCTTGCACAACAAGCCTTAGGAGTTTAGCCCAGCAGAATCAGCTGATGTGAGCACAAGCAAAACCAGTGCGCAGGAGGAACACTTCAAGCAGCTGGGTGGCAGACACTGATGTGGGGTACCTCAGGGCCAAGCATCAGGGTTAAAATAGCACTCTCCCATGAACAGGGCCAGAAGCCCCAGTCAGCACCCCACGCCTAGTTTCTGCCTGACCCATAGAAGTCCCACATAAATGTTTGCTGAACTGCCCACACAGGAGAGCACACAAGGAAAACGGAATTGAGAGGTGGGTGGCCCAGAGGGCTAGATCAGGTCCACTGCTGACAGGCTCCAGGACCCTGGGCCAGAGATTCAACCTCTCTCATTCTGGAGTTGCACACTGGTACAACGAATCAAATAATGCCCTTATCTTCCCGGCTTAGCTGTTGAGGCTCACACAAGAGGACAGGCTGAGGAAGCAGGAAAAGAGTAGAACACTGGCTGAGCAGGGGACAGCACAGGCCACTGCCACCAGCGCCCAAACTCATCTTGCTCCAGCACAAGAGACAGAGAGAGCTGGCTTAGCCATCAGCAATTACCTTTGTCCCAAGCCGGACACCTGTGCTGCTTTTCCACCCAGGCAGATGGCACAGTCTGGCTGCGCGCCGAGCCTAGGCCCCTCTCCAGGGACTCACGTGGTGTGCTGCAGCCCACAGCAGTCAGCAGGACTGACGCAGAGCAGAGGGGGCCTAGGGCACAGTGCGGTCATGGATCACTGGGAGAGGAGGAGGGCTGAGCATGCTGGAGGCCAGGCCATGGATGCCCGGGGCACCTCTTCCCTTCTAGGAGCAGCACCGCTCTCCCAAGACCACAGATGGAGGGAGCACAAGGTCAGCTTCTCTCCAATTCTCATACCGCCTCTGAAAGGTGAGCAGGGAAGGTATGGCTCCCTACTTCCCACATGGAGAAACTGAGGCTCAGTGACATTAGGTGACTTTCAGCTATACATAGAGACAGTAAGAAGAGATGGAGCCAGATGGAAACTCAGGTCTCCTCAACTCCAAATCCACCGTTCTGTTGACTGGCACTGCTCTCTGGTCCCATGATCACTCTGGCCAGTACTGGGTAGCGACAGGAATTCTTCCTTCACCTGAGGCTGGCTTGCCTCCTTGCAGCCTAAGTGCCTTACCATCCCTCTGCCATCTGGCCCACTCTTGAACCCCCATGCCACCCCACGCACTCTAAGATTAGTGGGGATCTGAGCCACGCATAAATCAGTAGAATTAAATCATGAAACACACACAACGAATGCATTTTCATTTAAATACATGATTGTTCTCAGTAAACTACCCAATTCTTCCGTCCTCTGTTACTGGAGATGACTGGGAGCTGACCCCACTATCACGGAATTTTAGGGGCTGGTGCCTAGAAAGAACCTTTAAAGAAATCGAACCTAAATGCTGCCCCGGGCAGGCATATCTTTCGGTATGGTATCATCACCAAGTGTTCCTCCAAGTGCTTCAACTTGCACACCTCCCAAAAACCTGAGCTCATCATTTCCACGCTGCCCAGCTCTGGTGATTAGAAAGTTCTTGCTTCTCTTTATCAGAAATCTGTCAGTCTCCTTAAGGACACAACTGTCCCTGTTGGGGCCACACAGAGCAGTTCAAATCAGCTTTTTATAACCCGGCCTACATTAGAAGGCAGCCTTCTCCGTACCTGACTCAGCAGCCAGGCTCCTTCAACTAGTCCTCAGATGTCATGCTTGTGAGTTCCTTTCTTAGCCTCTGGACACACTTGTCTCTGGTCCTGACCTTCAGAGCTCAGCACAAAGTGCATTCTCACCATGCTTCAGACGCCATGCCATGTCATCTCATTTACTCAGAACCACCACCCCAGCAGGTGGGCATGATCATTATCCCCATTTTGCAGATGAGGAAGCTGGGAAGGGAGGAAGTTGTCAATAGTTACACATCAAGCGACAGAGCAGTCTCCACCCTCCTCTGCTGTCCCTGTGGCCCCCAGAGGGGAACATCACTCTTATCCAGCAGCTCCAGCAGAGACAGGTGCACTGGATGTGGCCTTGGAACATCTGGCTTTGCACTCCACTCTCCACTTACTATGTGACTCAGGCAAGCCAACTGTCTGGGCCTCCTGGTCTGTGAAATGGGGGCTGTTATCATGTCTACCTGTTAGGCTGTTAGGAAGATTAGAACAGACCTAGAGATGTGACCCAAGTCCTGATATCCCCCATTAGCCCCCATTCTCCCTCTAGGAGTCCAGTGCAAGCAGATTCACAGAGACTACAGCAAGTGAGGGGACATGCCACACCCTATGGCACTGGGGCCTTCTCCAGGAAGCAGCCAGGTTCAAGTCTCCAGGTCTCACACTCAGCCTGAAGTCACTCTCTAAAATGATTTGTCAAGTGACAAGCAAAAATGTATTACCAATTTAAGAGTGTGATTTGCCTGAAACTTTTTAATCCTTGGGCTGTTGTTGAATAGATTAAAGTGTCTGCTTTGATCCATGCATTTAGATGGAAACATAAATACAGCCATCACTTATTCTCCCAACCGCCAGGATGGGTGTCACACGGCATCATGCTGCTTCCGACCCAGCCAGGGCAATGCATGAGAATGACCTTTTTGCCTTTCAAATCCCTCTTGACTTTTCTGCAAGGCCAGAGCCCATCAGGCTGCCTGCCACCTAACCTGACCACAGTTTACACTGGGAAATAGTCACTCAGGAAAGGATGGGGCAGCGGATACCCGGTCGCCAGTGAGAGGATCTTCCCCCAGCTTGGCAGAGCCCTGCAAGAATACATCTCCAGAGAAATAGATTTTGAAGACGAATTTGGGACATAGATCTTCTGTCAGCAGAGCAGACTCTGGCTCAGCCGTTTTTCAGGCTCGCTGCTTATCCAGAAATGCATCTATTTTTACATAGATCTCTAGCAAATTTCCTCTGCCCTCACAGGGTGGGAGACCATGGAGGGAGCCAGAGGAGAGGAGTGGGGCAGGGAGATGGCTTTTGGGAGCAGGGACAGGGCAGGCTGCTCGGGTGGAGGATAATGGTGCTGAGCCTCGGGCTTCCTGCCCTGGGCTTCCTTCCCTGGCCCTCCTCTGAGAATGGAACTGGCCTCCCAAGTTTCTGTCATCATGCCAGCCCCTCTATGCCCCCTTTGCCTACCCAATGCCCCAGCCACTTCCATGACTCCCCAACCCTGAAGTCCCCAGAGGTTTGAGCTGAGGACACCCCCATGCCTGTAAGTCATGCACAGACATGCACACATCAAGGGCCAACATTGAGTGCCCACAAAGGTCAGTTGCAGTATATTCTGAGCCTGTCTGTGAGCACAGGGCCACAGCCAAGAGTGGGAGCCACCTCTGGGCAGCCCCTGCTGACTGCAAGCAAAATGGCTGGTGGGAGCTGAAGCAGTGCACTGCCGAAGACAGCTAGGCCTCAAACCATGGCCCACAAAGGTCAGAAGTAGCAGGCAAGCTAGGAGTCACAGGGGCCTTAAGTATGTGCAAGACCCTGGGATTGACCACAGCCAATGGAGTTAAGAGCCTTAAGGGACAATGCTCATCTGCTCCCACAGGATCCCATAGGACCCTTGGGTAGGTGAGAAACCCCTATGACCCATTATGCCATACCCCCTTGAATAAATTAATTCCTTTCACTTCATGAGTTTTTGTGTTGCAGAGGCCTGGGCCCCCAAGGTAATCAGGGGAGAGCAGACAGTCCGAGAATAGGAGTCACCCCACTGTGGCTACATTTGCTGCCCTGCCTGGCCCTGTCCTGTGCTCTCTCCCTACAGGCCAGGCCTCCACCCCCAAAGGCTTCCCAGAGGCCCACTGCTCCATGCCCAGCCAGTTCTGCCTGAGTACCCAGGCCCTGGCTTGGGGTTTCCAGAACAGAAGCAGCGCTGGGCCAGAAGGTAAGGCTCTACCACAAGCAAGGTGACTGGGCCCTTTGTGAGCTCAGCCCTAACCCAGAAATGTTTATGGATCCAGCCTTGGTCTCTCCCCACTGAAGCTTCCAACTCCATTCACGACCTCATCAGCCACTGCCACTTTGGGGACCATGTTCCTGACTCATACCCTCTCCTTCCAGCAGTGTCAGTCTCTCCCTCTGCTCTGCTTTCAGTTGCCTCTGGCCTTGCCCCATTCTTCCCCACAGGCTGACACACAATGTCTGTGGGTAAGACTGAGTCTCATGGATGTTCCCACCCCCTCCCTTCCTCCCTCCACCGCACCCAGTCTCTTCTTAGTACCCATCACCTGCAGCAATCCATCACTGACTCGTAGCCTTTGTCCCACTCTCTGGCCATACCTCTGTCCTTCCTAACCCTGCCCACCAGCCCTGAACCGCCACATTGATGGGACCTCTCCTAGCTCCCCTCCTGTCTGTCCAGCTCCCCAGCTGTGCCTGCTCTGTCTCTCTCTAGCTCTTCCTCCTCCTTCTATCTCTTCTTTGGTCATCACCCAATGATCTAGCCTGTTTTTTGTTTACCATGTCTCCCTTGGACACAGTGATCTAATGCCCTCCCAAGCCTTTGGCTATTACTTCCATGCAAATAGCTCACAGAATAGTATCGCCAGGTCTGACAGTTCTGGTGAGTGTTACCAACTGTTCATAAGACAGTTCCCGGTTGGTAGAAACTCTGCTGTCATCCCAAAGTCATCCTGCCTGAAACAAATGCATCATCTGCCCTGCATAACCAGCACCTCCTCCTCCGGTGACCAATGAGTTACCATCTGCCTCTTGTTTTCTAGGCTGGATCCAAAGTGAAGTTCTCCTTTCTCATGAGAATGACCCTATACCCTGTTGCTGGCTCTGAGGTGTAGAGATCCACATGCAGGAATTGAGGAGGGGCCTGTAGAAGACAAAAGCACCTCCAGATTATAGCCAACAAGGGGATGGGAGTCTCAACATGACAACCACTAGAAACAGGACTTTGCCAACCTGAATGAGGTTGGAGGTGGATTCTTCCCAGAGCCTCCCATAGGAGCCTAACCAGCTGACATCTTGATTTCATTGATTTCACCTTTGTATAACAGAGAGCAGAGCTTGTCAAGCCAACCTAGATTTCTGGCCTGCAGAACTGTGAGATAATAAATTTGTATTATTTTAAGCCACTAATCTTGTGGGATCTTGTTAACAACAGCAATAGAAAACTAACACACCCCACATTATCCCTTTAGCAAACCACTTCTATTAGATCACCATCATACCCTAATACCTTTCAGGATTCCCAACTGAATATCCCGGATGCCCCAAATCCTCAGCCTGACATTCGAGTGGGTTGACCTCCAATTTTCCTCTGTAACTCATCTTCCACAGAAACCCCAACTTAAAATATATCAGCCACCTCCACACCTCCAAAATTGCCTCAAGTATTACCATCTGTGGGTCTTTATTCACAACACTCCCTCATCTGGAATTCCCTTTCCTGTCCCTTCCTCTCCGTTGATCCAAACCTGAGACCCCTCCTCCATGAAGCCTCCCTGCTCTCTCTGCCTCACACGCCGGGCTCTCAGGACATAATGCCTTGTGTTAAGATTCTGTCCCTCCCCAACACCCCAACACCCTTCCCGACCTGATGGCAAGACCCACACTTGTCATTTGTCTTCTACCCCTCATTGTGCCTAACACAGCTCTGGGTACAGAGGAGTAGTCCACAGAAACCTGTTGAGTTACAAATAAAATGACAATATCTCCAGCCAACAAATAAAGTAAAGATGTTTCCAGCACTGACCTGTGGAGCACTAGCTCCCACCTGTGACCAAGGAACCATCCAGCCTGGTCCTAGCTGCCAGGGACTAGGAGAGACAGGCCGAAACCCTCAGGCCAGGAGGCTCCTCTGCAGGCAGTGAGGTAGTAAGGTGACAAGAACAATTCCAAACCACACAAAGCCTCTGAGAAGGCCTGGAGTGGGTGCCACTCAGCAGGTCAGAAACGACCTGCATCAGGTGCAGGTGAGCCAAGAAGAGCCAGAGAGGTGCAGAGCAGAGACTAAAGGGAAGTTGGGCTCAGGAATCAGGGCAGATGAGCCAGGACCTGAAAACTAGCCACTACCTACCTGCCCAGCAGTGAGAGGAGGCCATCTGGGCATCACCAAGTGCCAGCCAGAGACCCATGAAGACTCAGGAGAGGCTGAAGAGAGAGGGGAAGAGAAAAGAAGAAAGTAGGAAGGCACGGAAAGGGAGAGCTGGAGAGGGGTTGGGGAGAAATGACAGGGAAAGGGAGTGAGGAAGAGAGCGAGAAGGAAGTGGGAGGAGAGCAGGGATTTCTCCTGCTCTGGGTTCTGTGGAAATACCACAATACCTAGAATATCCTGGCCTGCCAGGGTTAAGGTGAGGCAAGGAGATGGCAACACCCGCCCCCCTCCATGGCCACCACAACTAAGAAATTATGTAGAGTAATTAATCAAAAGCTAATGAGAAATGTGTTTTCTCTCCCAGCCTAGCCCCACATCATATTCTTATTAGCTGAGGTTATTACAATAGTAATCATGCATGCTCCAGGCACAAATTGGGTTTTTTGCTCCACTGCCACCAATTTAGAAAACCATTAATGGCAAGATAAAGTCCCCATGGCTCACACCAGGCCAACCTGGAAGAACCTGCTGCTGCGGCCCTGCTCCCACTGCCACACACCCACTGTCCAGAGAGGGTGCTTTCCAGAGCAGCCCAGGAATTTGGAGGTCTGACAACCTACCGGAAGGAGTCAAGTATTGGTGGGGTGGGAGGGGTGCTAGGCCTGGGTGGGAGACTTTCTCTCTCTCTCTCTCTCTCTCTCTCTCTCTCTCTCTCTCTCTCTCTCTCTCTCTCTCTCTCTCTCTCTCTCTCTCTCTCTCTCTCTGTCTGTCTCTCTCTCTCTCTCTCTCTCTCTCTCTCACACACACACACACACACACACACACACACTCCAATGTAATTGTAAGGGTAGGGACAGCCCTCATGAAATGAATCCTAAAACTGAGTTTGCTCTGGGGTCCAAGTTATCTGAATTTTCTCTTAAGTCCTTCACCCTCATATCCTTTTCTCTTGAAAGGGTTGGCTATGGTTCTCAAACACAGGTATGAAATCAGATATTTACTCTTGATGAAGTTTCTACCAGTAAAAAAAAATGGTGGGGGGGGACTAGTAAGTTTTTCATAATGCTAAATATACTCAATTTTAAAGATGTTTTAAATTCTGAAATTGTCCTCCCTGTTTTGTTTGTGGTTTTACATACATGTGTGTATGTGCTATGTATATAACCTTACTTGGTAATTACTCAAGCTTATTTCAGTTGCAAGGGATGGATTTAAATTGATAATACAGCATTGGAGGCATATTGAGTGACATAACTAGGAAGAACAGGGTTGAAACCAGGAAATCAGATGGTACTGCCAGATCTCTCTCCCTTTCTCCAACTCTCTTTGCATTGCCCTTGCTCCCTCTTACTAAATTTGAGCTTTCTCCCTGGTTTTGGGACATGGGAGGAATGACCCCTAGGTTGGCAAGGTCAAAGGCTGCTCAGGGCTTACCTTATCCTTGCTTAGGATCTCAAAGGAAAGAGATCTTCATTCTCTCTCAGCACCCACGTATGAAATCTAAGGCACAACTGACTGTTTCACCTTGGAGATTTCTCATACACACACACACATCTATATATATATACATATGTGTATATACAGATTTCATATATATGCATATAGGTATATATGCATATACGTGTGTGTGTGTGTATACGTGTGTATATTCATTCTAAGGCCAATCACTCTGGCCAAGGACACCATGCTCACCAGGCCTGAGTCACGGGATTATTCCTGAGGTCGCTTAACTAAAGTACTGTCCTGCTGCCCCACCAGAACAGGTCAATGCTCTAAAGGAAGTAGGGCATATGACAACCAAAAAAAGAGGGGCAATGGGCTCCACAAAGACAAAGAAAGCAGACATCCACTACACCTGGGAAAGTAAAAAAAATATTTTAAAAAGATGTGTCCTCCACCCCCACCCAAAAATTCCTTTCTGAGTCTTGGAAACTACTAAGTCAAACACTAAGCCACCAAAAAATGTCAAAGACCACTCCGCCATATCGGTCGCCCAGGATTTACTAACCACAGCAGCGAGGTCCTACTGTGGGCCCTTAGGAACCTCACTGGTAAAGAGAGCTGTTTCAGAAATACCAGAACGCAGAGGGCCTCTCTGTGACACCAAAACACAGTGTGGCCTCCTCCAACCCACTCCAAATATTCTGCACTGAAAACCAAGGTGTAAGTCTAGACAGTTCTCATGGCCGCAGTGCTAAGACAGTAAGGTCAGTGGGCAGCAATTTCTCTACAGAAGGGTCTCCCCAGGAGCTCAAAGACCTTGTGGAAACCCAGTCAGATCAGCTTGAACACATTTTAAGAATGCGAGGCCCTGGGGAAACTGGCCTCCCCTTAGCCCCACAGGGTCAGTATGCCTATGACTAGTTCAATTAATGGATCAAAAGGGTGGTCAGGGTATCTTTCCCTTAAGAGATGCTGGTTTGGTTATTTCTATCACTTATTATTTAGCTGTTCAAACCCACTGACTATAAAAGTCCCCAAAAATAATAACTGCCCCCAAACAGGCCTGACTTTGAAGTCTATCTCTACTTCTTACTAGCTGTTTGGCTTCGGAAAAATGTTTTGGCTTCTCGGATCCCCAGTTTCTTCCTCTGTATAATGCACTTTCGGAAATGGTCTTTGAGCACCCAACTGGCTCAGACATATTTTTGCATCTTTTGGTGAACTGTATTGAGCACTTACTAAGTGTCAGACACTGTGTGAGGTGCTGTGGATGAAGAGAGGATTTATACATAGGTCTCCCTACTAATGCTGGGGAAAGACACACACCCAACATGTATGAGTCAAAGGGGAATGGGACTCATGTCATAAAAGAGGCATAAAGCAGTGCTATGAGCATTTAAGAGGAAAAAGGCACTGCTTCCAGCTGAGGGGAGGACAGATTTGGTGGAGAAGACGACATCTACTCTGGTCTGGAAAGATGATGAAATGTGGTAATGAGGAAGGTAGGGCATTCTCTGCAGAGGGATAGCCCAAGCAGAGGTCTGGAGACAAGAATACTAGGTGCAGGTAGGCTCCCTCCCCTGAATCTGGAGAAAGCCACAGTCGGAAGATTCCTTCCTTCTGAACCATCTACTTACTCTTCTACCACAGCTCTACCCTCTCCACTGTGCATTCATGGTGACATTGGCTAGACACAGTCAGGGGTGGCATGGAAGAGGGGCTACTCCCCGGAGAATCTGTAACACGCTCACAGGACCATCCACGCAGTGCACCTACCATCTCCCTTTATCTTCCTTTCCAGCTTGGCCAAGGTTCAGTGCTACTAATTAGTAGCAATCAGCACAGTTCTCCCCACCCCTCTGCTGGGGCTGGGATGAGGCTTCCTTTCCCTCCTGCAGAGAAGGCACAGCCAGCCTCAGAGAAGGGTGAGAGAGGGAGGGAAGAATGGCTGGTGAAGGGGTGAGTGGCTGAGGTGAGTAAGAGGGAAAAAAATGGAGGGTTTGGGGGACTATTGACCCATAGGCCCAATGAGCTGAAGGCCTCTCAGGCTCCAGCTTGGACTGAGGCTCTGTGACAACAAAAACACCAAGCAAGAATGTACTTTAAAGTGCAAAGCCCTTTTCCACAGTGTCTCACTAGTCTAGTCTCCAAACAACCATGAGAGACAGGTATTACTATTTTCTTAACATATTTCTTCCTTGGGCCACTCTAAGATCCACAAGGGAAGAGACGATGTAAGCCTTGTCCCTGCTGTGTGACCTCAGCGCTACATACAGCAGCCAGCACAGTGCTGACATCCAGAAAAGAGCTGCTGGCTGGCCGGCTGAATGCATAAATGGGAAGGAGGAAGGGAGGGAGGGAGGGGAAAAGGAAGGAAGAACAAAGCAGATGGATGGATGATGAACTGTCCCATTTTACAGACTAAGAAACTGAGCACTACAGAGAAAAAGCGACTTACCCAGACGGAACAGACAGCTAGCAGCAGGATCAGCATCAAGCTCCATTTACCCACCTTACTCATCTGGCATGCTTCCCAACACCCAAAACTATCTCTCTTCTTTGGTTTCTTTAACATGCTCAGCCAAGAAAGGCCAGCCTCCTAAAGCTGATTCCAATCCTTCCTCTGGCAGTTAGAAACCAAGCTACTGCCAACTCAACTTCCACAAAAAACAGCAGGATCCCCAAAGTCCAGTGACCATGGACTACAGACAGGGGCAACCTCTGATTATCATTCTGGAAACACCTGACTGCCCACTGGTGGGAGAAAGGTAGACACTGCCTTCCGGAGCATAAACAGCACGGGACTTGGAATCACACAGACTCTGGTTAAAATCCCAGCTGCTTCCCTTCCACAAGCATCTGTTAATGTCTCCCTACCAGGTGGAAGCCCTCCCCTGCAATGCCATCGCTCCCCTCCATCCCAGTGAAGCTGGCTCCTAACCTCTCCAAATCTGTCTCCCTGTCAGTACCTGGTACATGTTCCTCTGACGGTCAAATCAACAATGAGATGAAGTCCAGGCCTCAGCTCAGTTCCCTGGCTTTGCCTGGACTCCCTGCCCAGAACCTCAGAAGCCACAGCATCAACACAGCCACCTTTCCAGGCCTTCCAAATCCCAGGCTGGAGAGCTTCTCACTGCAGCCCCACTGCTCCCACCTCAGACTCACCCACCGTTGTAAGGCCCAGGCATTCTTTTCATACCTGATTCCAGCCCTACCTCTGCCCCAAGCCATGTCAGGGCCCGTTCCTCTTCAGCTCCTGTGTTTCAGCTTCAGAGCACTTGCCTTCTGGTCCCAGGGTCACCCCTTAGTCTTCAGGTAATATCTGTCCTCACGGTAAGTTCTGTCCCTTTCCAAAAGGACAGCCTCAGCCTTCCCACACAGGCCCTGGGCAGGCTGTCTGGCTATCCCTGTACCTGTTGTCCCCTCTTCCCCCTGGTTTTGTTGTTTTTTTAAATTATTTTACTGCTGTTCAATTGCAGTTGTCTGCATTTACCCCCAACCCCACCCAAGTCCACCTCCCTCCCTTGCTTCCACTCCACCCTTGGCTTTGTCTGTGTGTCCTTTATAGTTGCTCCTCCCCTGGTTTTCTAAAATCCCCTGACCAGCCCAGGTCCAGGATACCTAAGAAGGCCCTCAATACACTTTTGGGTTTATGAAAACACATGCACATTTGATAGGAAAAGGGTTTCCAGCCAGAGGGTCCCCCAAAACCACAAAGCTTGAGCTTCACCTCCTGGAGGCCCGATTCCACCTTCTGCCTCATCAATGACAGACAGCTCAAGTTCAGTGCTTTGTAACTCTGTGTGGATTTTGCCCTTTCAAAGCCCACTCGGTAAGATTTCTGCTGTCCAATCCTGACACCTACAGGAATTTCAGGGACTTGGGGCTTTGCCACTGAAGTCACCTCAACATAGCAGACTTTTGGTCCCCTCCCCCTAGCCCTGGCCTCAGCACTAGGTGTGGCCTCATCACTCCATGAGGGGCTGACAGTGCAAGCCAAGAGCAGTCACCACCCTTCCCACCACATTTCTTCCAAAACAGAGCCTTCTGGAGTATGGCCCAAGAGGTTCCGGGGGTCCCTCAATGGGGACAGGATTCCATGCATGGCAGATGCTGCATCAATGCTGCGTGTTAGAGGCTGGAGAAGGGCCTTCGGTTACAGCAGCTGGAACTGAGGCCCCCGGTAAAAGTGGGGAAGCCATCAAATCCTGGCGGTAACATCCTAAAGAGATCCTAAGAAGCCATTATACTTAGCCTATCATTTAAAAAAAAAAAAACCAACACTTCAGTAGCACCTTCACTGTGTCCAACACTGGAGACAGACAGACAGACAGATGCTTTACAGAAGAGGCAGCTGATACCAGAGGGCTTAATGGCTTGTCTAAGGTCAAACAGCTGCTGAGTAATGCAGAGGAACTAAGTTAAAAGACCCAAGTGCCCTGCCCCCTTGGGGGGCGGGGTTCAAGAGTTTGTGACACAGGTCCCTGGGCAGCCCAGTGGCCCACCCTGCTCTAGACGCGGGGAGTGACTGGGAGGGTGAGAGGCACACAGAGCACTCCTGGCGGAGGAGGGCAGGAGAGAAGCTGGGAAGCAGCAGCCTGTGCATGCAAATGAGGCAGCTGCACAATTAATCACCATCAAACAGTTTCATTAAGAGATGGAGCTTTATGACTGTCTTGGAAAAAAACTGAAACGGCAGGAAGGGAACAAGAGAGTGGAGGCTCAGAGTGTTCAGGTCCAACTCAGAAGGCTAAAGATTCTGCCTGCTGCGGGAGGCCACGATCTGAAGGTGACCACATAACCTACTGGGAGAGAAGGCTGATGGCTATGGGAAGGCTTTAGGCCCGAGTATTAGACTTGGGCTTCCTGGAAGTCATCTCTCCTGGACATGGATAGGGCCCCTCAGCTGCCACCTCAACAAGAATCACACCAGCCACCTCCACTTCCTTCCAGGAACCAAGGTTTGGGGAAGGAAGGTGACCCACCCCAGAGCAGCAGGGTATGGTGCTTCCTGGAAACAGACTCCTGGCAC
The DNA here is from genome assembly GCA_004027475.1 of Anoura caudifer. Taxonomy (NCBI): domain Eukaryota; kingdom Metazoa; phylum Chordata; class Mammalia; order Chiroptera; family Phyllostomidae; genus Anoura; species Anoura caudifer. Next base: position 229,233 of record PVKU01002027.1, on the reverse strand, counting down.
AGATACCCTATACACACCCGGGGACTCAAAATCAGTCTCCAAAATGGTCTCAAAGCATGTGGAATAGAGAGAAGCCACCTGGAGAAACCAAACCTGGGGGCCTGTTTATCCCTAAATCTCTACCCCTAAATACCCTCACCCCATGCCCCCAGACCCTTCATTTACTCTAAAATGGGAAGAGAAGGGCAAGGGAAAGGGAAGCTCCTTGCCAAACCTTCTGGGAGCTAATACTACAGGGGTGGAGCCTCCCCAGGTACCTAGCCATGAAGTGTGACCCCTAGATGCCCTGGTTAAGTCCCCATGGGCCAAGGAGGTCACCTCTCAGAAGAAATCCTACCAACTCTTCACAATCTGGCTCTGCGTCTCTTCCCAGACACCTGCTTGTCCCAACACTCAGTGTCCCATTCATAGCAAAGCACTTTCCATTCTCCCAGCAGCCACTCCTCTGCTGGGACGGCCTTTGTGTCAGCTGCCCAGAGAACCCCCCCTGTCTGTCAACACCCCAGTCCAAATATCCCTCCTCTGACGGCCTTCTCTGACTCCGAGACCCGACAAGGTGACGCACTTCCTTCCCTGGACTCTGCGTAATTTGTGTTGTAACTATTTGTTTACTTGATAGACTGAGGTCATGAAACAATGAACTCCTTGAAGGACCAAATCTTTTTTCATCCTCGTATCACTAAGACCTGAGTTACATTTTAAAAGTTTGTCAATTGAATAAATCTTTTGAACTAAAAAAAGATCATTGATATTCACCTCATCCAGACACCCGACTCTTGAAAAATGTCTAAATCATCCAGGACGAGCTTATTTTCTTCCTGAATATATGTCAAATCCCTGAGATTGGAAGAGTTGGGAGTGGGAGAAATGACCAACACTCAGGAAGTTGGGTTTCCAGGATCATGAGCCCAAGGACAAGGGACAGTTCCTAATAGGCAGATGCCTTAGGCTGAACACAGGACCACAGTAAAAGCCTAGTGTCCTGGACCAGAGCCCACAGCGCCCTCTCTGTGACACAGGACGTTGCCTCGGAATGTGATGGGGCTGAAGGGACTCCGGTGCTTCTGAACTTGGCAAGGCCATGAGACACACGGGAGAGCCCTACACCTACAGGCCTGGAGCTCTGGCAGGAAACCAGGTGGGACCAAAGCGCTGCAGCTCTGCCCCCACTCAGGTCTTCTTCTGCCCATTCCCTGTCCCCTTTCCTCCAAACCTATTGATTGCCTGTGGCTTAAGTCTTCCCTGAGATGGCCAGAAGGGAGAGGATTCACTTTAAATTAACAAGGTTATTAGCAATTAATTAACTGCTATCATTGTACCATTGTAATTGAAAAGAAAAAGAGAGAAAAAAGGCTCATAAACACTCCCAGCCCTTTCTCTCCATCACTGGGGGGAGGTCAACGGTGGCAGGGGGGGGGTGGGGAGCAGAGCCCCTCCCTCACATGGGGCCTGCTCAGCTCACTGGCTTTGTTTCCTCAGCATTCCTCCACATGATCCACCCACTGTCACAGGGACAGCTGTAGGAAACCAGGCCCAAAGAGAGTAAGCTGCCCACCTCACAGACACTTCAAAGTTACCGAGAAACGCTAAGCAAAAAGATGCAAAAGACTTATTTCCTATTAGAAGTATGCAGAAAGGAGGTACAAATCTGAGGCCTCAAGTCAATATTTTTAGTGATTTTTAGCTCGGATTGTCCTCAGTTATCTTAAAATTGACATGGTTGGCATACGTCAGCATTATTGATTTTCAGTCCCAAATTCACTGCCATTAGAGATACCAACCACTGTGGTCAGGGATCATCTCTCTTCCCCTCCCCCTCACCTCCCTGGCCCCTGCCAGGGCTAAAGACTGCAGGGAGGGTAGGGACATAGGAAGGCCACAGGAGAAGCTCCCTCCCTCAAGCCAGCCATGCTAACCTCGACACCCACCAACTAGATCCTACGGCAAAGATATCATACCCCAAAGGTTCTTAGGGAGAGGCTATCTCCTGCAGAAAACTCACCAGAGGCCATCCTGTCCCTGGTACCTCACAGAAGCAGCAGCAGACCCACAGACTCCATGAAGCGGCCCACCCTATGGGAGACCCAACATTCACAAGTCTCCCATTGTCACCAAATTGTTCCCCGCTTGGGGTAAACCAGCTGGAGGAGTATAACCTGAGAGAGCTAAGAATCCCCCACCAAAATCTCCCTAGGTGGGGTGGGGGTGCAAATGGCTGCACTGCCGGGCCAGGGCCTTAACAGAGACCCTGCTGGGGCTCCACCGGGGCGAGCAGGGTGTGGGCACTGGCAGGATGTAGAGGTGAGCCTGAGCAGGAGGGCAGCCTCTCCACTACTTCCAGCCTCTGCTGCCCTGAGAAACCCTGGGATTCCTACCACACCTGGGCCACCCTCCTACGCTGCCTTTCGGTCGGCCAGGCTCTGGCACCCCTGCCCCAGGTGAAGCCTTCTCCCCTATGTACCGGACTCCCCAGAGCAGCACTCAGTCGGTTCCTGAGTAGCCAGAGTGGTCAGGAGCAGATGCCTCCCCTCCCACCCAACCTTCTGGAGGCAACAACAACCAAGAGCAAAGGGGGGAAGGTAGAGCACACAGAAAGTCCATACAGAACCACATGTGTGTGCAAGTATGATTATGCAATATAACATACATATGGAAAAGTGCATACATCATTAAGGTTATTAATTGAGCACTTACTATGTGACAGGTAAGTAACATTATCAGGCACACTTTATGAATGGAAAAATTGGGGTTAAGAGATCCTAAGTAGTATGCCCAAGGTCACACAGCAAGTCTGTGATAGGGAGGAATTTGGACCCAGACAGTGTCTCTAAACTGCCTAAACCCTAAGCTCTCCATTGCATGCCTTTCAGTGATGTCTGCCATGGTTAGGGTGGGATGGGAAGGAGATGGTTGGACAGCCAAGCTGCCCAAGACATGATCAGACTCCTCCTCTTTTCCCCACCCACCAGGCAGAAGCAGGGGGTCAAGTCCCTTGGTAGGGGACACACTCCTCCCACCGAGTGCCCTCAACCTCCCTGCCCTCTCTACCCATCCATCCACTCACCCAAGGGCGAAGGGACGTAGCTGCATCAGGGATGGAAAGGCCCAGGATGGTCCCTGTTCACCGCCACCACCACCACCACCAACACCTGCACAGCTGCTCCCACCTTCCCTGCTGCTCAGTCTGCACTGTCAAAGTCACCTTGCCAGTGTCTCAAGTGCCAGGGACAGCAACCAGTGGGAGAGAAGCAGATGAGCAGCTGACACAGGCAGCGTGGAGGGAGCATCTACAGCTTGCTCAGTGTGGGGGCAAGGAGGCTGATACACAGCCTGGAACCTGGCATCTGGGGCTGTGACCAGGGCTGCGGGCAGGCCAAGCAAAGGGTAAGCCCAGAATCCCAGCCTGACCCTGCAACTGGATTCATCTGGACCAGCCTGCAGGTCTGGTGGGCCACTAGATACAAAATCTGGAAAGTGAATGAATGTGTAAACGTGGAGGAGGCAGATCTTATACCTGCAGTTGCCTGAGAGTCACAAAATTCCCAGGAACCACAGCCTCACTCCAAAGACAGCTTAACCACTCTTAACGCTTTCCCTTTCTTTCCTGGAAAATGACAAAGTAGGGAGGAGAGAAAGGCACCCAGAGCCCACTGTCCCCTCCTCACCCTGTGGGTCTCTGGCAGCTGCGACAGCCAGGACCTGCCTTCCTGCTTCACCGTAGGCTCTGGACAGGCAGGGTGAGGTGGGAGCCAACAGGGCCGCCTTCATATCGCCCCTTGGCGCTCTTTACTCTGCGAAAAATCAATTCACCTCTCTAAGTAAGAGTTTCCATAACATGGGGATACTACCCTCCTTGCAGTTTATTACACAAACAAAACGCTTAGGCCATAGTTGCCGTCATCAAATGTAGTTCCCACTCCCCTTCTTTTCCCCTCCTAGTGGAGAACCGCTCTCCCTTCCTGGGGGCAGGGCCCAGGGAGTGGAGGGCAGCAGATCCTCCTCTAGTCACCATCCTGAGAAGGCACTGGTGGTGGGTGGTGGGCAGTGGGAGGGTGTGAGGGGGTGGCACGGGCATTTGGGAACTGATGGAATCTATTGGAAATCCTGCAAGACCAGTGAGATGTTGGTGCCACGTGCTGGCACAGTCTTGGGAACATGCTGAAACATCCTTAGGGGAATACCAGGAGTTCCTGGGCACAAATTGAGATATCACTAGAAGTCCACTGTGGTACATTTAAAGCAACCCGGGCGATACTGGGAGCTCACTGGCAGTTATTAGAGTGTTCCTGTGATTCCATGAAAGTCACCGCCAGTGCCAGGGGCCTTCCCAGAATTCTAATGGAGAGGGACTGGGGCAAAAGGAGAATGCGGGGGACATACTGGAAGGTCGTTGGGGAACTCTCCGGGGTGTCACTGGGAGCAAAAGCGTATGCCTGGGCACTCCTAGGGCACTTTGGGATTGCAGAGGGCATAATGCCAACTGGGGCCTTTTGAGGATCATTAGGGTCTCCCTGTGGGGCACTCATGGGTTCCACCAAGTGCCGCACTCAAGGCTGCTCTTCTCTTAATAAGGAACATTGGGTAAACAGGAGAGCAGCCTGCCAGGGGAGCCAGAGCAGGGCCACCTTGGAAGAGGGAATAAGCAACTGGCCTGATTCGGCAGCAATCACCTACCTGTGCTTCCCAGCTGTGGTGGCAGCTTGAGGGGAATGTGCAGCCTGGTTTGGGAAATCACCCCTGAAGAGGGCAGCAACTCTGCCTGGCTGCTCGGAGCCCTGCCTGGTGCCAGTCCCCCCAAAGTCAGGCCGCAGGGTGCGGGAACAGCCTGGAGCATCGGGTAGGCAAGACTACTGGCAGGAAGGGCCCTCTCAGGGCTCAGACAGTAAGACTCCGTAAGCCTGGGATGCTTTCTAGTCAACAACAAGGCAAGCCTCCCCTGTGGTCCAGGATCTTGAGCACAGGGATCTAAAAAAGGACCTAGAGCCAGGAAACGCATGCCCAGGAGTACTCATCAGAGAACGGCCTTCTCCCCCATGGTTGCAGCGAAGACAGGCAACCACCACCAAGCCCATATGGGGTCATGTGTGGCTACTCTGTACTCACAGGATCCTGCGGGGAAGGTGGTGGAAAGGGAGACAACTGAGCAGCAGAAGCATGAACCTCATAAAGCCCCGCTACAAGCAGGCAGGCAAGTGTAGATATCCACCAACCAAAAGGTCAAAAGGTGGAAAGTCGGGGTCAAGCTCCAGGAAAGAGCCAGCACCTTTTTCAAGATCTGGATATGGTCAGAGGGAGAAGGAAAAAAGGCAACACACAAGAAGGTCCAAACTTGAGAATATTCAGTATCAACTAGCAGGTATTCAATACCTACTACATGCCAAGTGACTCCACCCAGTTCAGCCCTCATCCCACGGTGTCCCTAGGCAACATCGTCATTTCTCCTCCGCCCCCTTATACCTCTGCTCAGGGAACAGCAGCCCTTTGTGCCAGAAACCTGGGAGTCATCCTAGACGGCCCCTCTCCCTCACCCCTCACAGACACTCACAGGCCAGGTCCTGCCTTTTCTTCCTCATGACAGATCTCTCTCCCCCTATCGTGGCTCTTGGGCCAAACACCACAACCACAGTTCAACATCTTTCACGCAGATTGCTGCAACAGCGCCTGAGCGGGGACCTTTCTTCCTGCCTTACCCAGGTCCACGCTGCTGTCAAAATGGTCTTTCTTAAACGTAATTATAATAATTTAAGCCTGCATCCTGCTTAAAGCCCCTTCTTGTCTCCTCAGAGCCCATAAAATGGTATCAAAATTCCCTGGAATAAAAGGCCCAAAGACTATGTAGCTCCCCAACACATTCAATCCTCCAGTCATCCCACACTCTCTGCCAGTCTCTAAACTATTCCTCTCCACCCTCTGGGCCTCTGCACAGGTTGTCCCCTTGTCATCTCCCATGAGACCTTGAGACTGCAGCTTAGCATCCCCAGCACTTGGTACAAAAAAAGCATCATCTCATTTGAATGAATAGCTGGAGGACTATGGGAAAGGATAAGTAAAAAATCTCATGAGGCTGTGGTATTTTTCCCCTCTGTAACACAGAAACGGATTCAGAGATGTGAAGCCACTTGTCAGGGTCACACTGAATCAGTGCTCATCCTACCATACTCTGCTGCCTCAGAAGAGCCCTGGAAGGCCCAAGACAGGAGAAAAAATGGAACAAGATGAGTTTAGGGCAGCACAGGGCAGGGATCAGTAGCGGTCAAGGAGCGGAAGTGCAGAAGGAGGAGTGGAATGTCAGTGCCTATGGTTAAATAGCTCAGAGAAGGAAGAGGCTTCAGAGACTGGGAGGTTTCAGGCAGATTATCACTGAGGTACCAGAAGGAAGGAAATCCTCCTCCTCTAGAAATCAGAATGGGACTAGAGAAAATCCCGGGGCTAGAGAGAAGACAGGACACCACAATGAGGGAATGCTAGGCTGTGCTGGGTATGATGACCAGGCTGTGTGCATGTCATTAAGACTGTACTAATGGGGTGAGCCCTGAAACAGAAGTTAACTCCTCCTCATTCCCAAACCCCTATCAGGGGGCAAATATAATTGTGTCCCAGTCTCAGGAAGAAAAATTGGGACACACAGGCTGGATCTTTGGTTTATGGAAACCTCAGCTTCTTAGCCCTTGGTGGTAACACTATCAGGAAATCCGGGATCCTTGAGGAAAAGACAAAGGCTTGAATAACCCTACTGTCCCTACTCCCCACTCCTGTCATCTTTTCTGAGTCTCTCTACCCCAGCCCCTCCAGAAGCCTTCCCCATTTCCTGCACCACTGCTCCTTTGAATGGCAGCTTCTCCTATGGCCTCCAGCTGTGGAAGACCATCTCCCTGAGACCCGTGGTGACCGGAGAAGAGCCACCTTAGCCTAGGCCTGGCCCTGCCCTACCTGTACTAGGTCAGGTGTCCAGGCCTGGGGGAAGCAGCTGTGCCCTCCTCCAGCAGATGGGACCCAGGACGGCTGCATGCCCTGAGAAGCACCAAGGGTGCTGCTGGGCCAAACAGGCCCAGCCACCTCTGCCCCAGCCTGGAGCAACCAAGTCAACTCAAGCCAAAGCAGCTCTTATGTATGCCCTCTAAGGCGGAAGCGTGGACTGGGGGTGGTCATTGAAAAGGCAAGTTACCTAGCTCAGGACTCTGACTTGGTTCTTCTGTGCCCCCGTCCCCGCCCAAAGCCAGGGAAAAACTTGGACCCGGGGTAACCATGAGGCCAACACGTGTCCACCCTCACTGTGAACTTCCAGCACTGTAGTATGCTCCGTGTGTCCCTTCACTAGATCTGAAGAAATGAGTGGCTGAACGAGGATGTGTCCACCATCCCCCACCCAGAGTCCTCTTCATCATCATCACCCCTGGCCCAGTGGAAAGCAGCAGAGAAGCTCTGCACGTCACCTGTCCCTTCAAGGAGGCTGGCCTGCCCTTCCCCGCAACTCCTGCTCAGTCAGCCCAGCCTGGGCCACCCACACCCCACCCCTTGGCAGCATTGAGCCCCATCATCAGCGCTAATTAAATCCCCTAATGAGGAAATCAGGATGCAGGAGCAGCTCCACCATGGCCTCCCCAGCCCACCGCCCTCATCTCTCCATTGGACTTATCACTCGTCACAGGATGTTTACAATAATTTTTAATTTGTGCAATTATTAATCACTTTTCTATCTGCCTCATTTGCATAATAATTAGTCATCTCACTGTTTGGCATGCCTGTGAATGACAGTGTTTTAAATTGAATTAAGATTTTAATATTCTATTTTCCTGCTTTCTTCCCCTTCTACATGCTAATCAAAGTCAGATTTGCCAGCCAGAGGGAGGTGCAGAGGAGGCTGACAGACACTGGACTTGGCCTGCTCTGTGCTCCTGAGAACTGTGTTGGGAGGAGGGCCTGTCTGCAGGAGGGAAGAGCAACCCCCCACCAACTTCCTAAACCTGGCATTCAAGGGGTTACCCAGCCTTGCATAATGAGTAGAGATGAGTAAGGAGGAGGCAAAGAACTGGAGAAGGGGAGACCACACTGGCTCAGTGGACAAGAGATCATGGAAAGCACTTTCATTTTTCTTCCCAAACAGGCTGATTTTTGCAAGGGGAAACTGGAAAGCACACTGCAGGCCAGTAATTGATCCCTTGTTACCAGTCTAGGTTAACTTGGATGGCTCAGTGGCCCCAGCCAGAGAAGCAGGCCGGCATAGTCTAAGACCCATGGCCATTCCTCAGACAGACCGAGAGAACAAATCTGCCTGCTCCAAGAGACACCACCTCTCCACACACCAACAGGCCCTCTGTCCAGGCTGCGATCCTCACAGACCTTGACAGGATACAGGACATGTTGCCCTGTATCAGGATAGCAGTGGGTTTCTGCCTCCCTTCCCTACCTCCAATCCCCTCTCAGACCAGTACAGGAATCAGCTCTAGCCTGGAAGAGGTACTGCTGCAGCCCCACCTTTCCACCACTATCGCTTGCCTCTGTGTTGCCATGGTAATCCCAGGGACTGCCCTGGATACTGGTTGTTGCTCCAGAATTCTCTGCTTAGGCAGGGCACCTCCTCCTGCAGCCTGCTTAGAACACATTCCCTTTTACCATCACTGAAGACAAAAGGTATGATCACCAACCCATGCTCTGCAAAGTCAGATACTGGCCTCTCCCTTTACATGAGTAGGGAGAGAAGAGATGGGAGGGAGACTGTAAGAGCCAACAGCCCTGGGCCAGACCATCACAGCTGGGGGCAGGGGAACCAAACTCCACTCTGCAACATAGGTTCTCCCCAGGGAAGGACGCCATCCCCCCAAAGAGAGCATGATCTTCCAGTTGTGCACTTAAGGGCCAAGGAAGGACGTCTGCTGGAGGGGAAAGAAGGAAATGAGGTCTTGCTGCCAGAGTTAGAGTTCGTGGGAGAAGAGCCCTTCTCCTTCACAGGACTCCATGCCTGCTCTGCATTCCCCAACCGCAAGTCAATCAGCAAGGTCAAGCAGAGATGGCTCCAGGCATTCCTGTGTCCATGCTGGCCCCAGGATGTCCCTGGGCTGACCCATGAGCCCTTTAGCCAAGTGCTAATCCAGCTAGGAAGGCACTGGCCTCAGGTGCTAATAGGACCAGGAACCCACCTGCAAATCTCTGCTTGACAGGGCAGGACAAAAACTGCCAGGATTCGGGAAAGGCATAGGTCAAACCAAGAATTACAGGGAGCATTTGAGAAACTGGGCACCAGGGCTTTGGGACGTGTCCCAAACACATCCCAAACGAGAAAGAGCACACAGCCTTCCCCTCACAGTGTAAACCAGGCCCAGGTGAGCCGACCTAACTTCTCTTACCTCCTCACTCAGGGGACCCCAGTGCTCAGCACACCCAGCTTCACCCACCACAGCCAGCTCTCTGCTCCCAGGCCTCTGAAGGGCAACGGGAGCTCTTCTGACTGCGAGACCTGCACACATAGCTGGTGTCACAGCAGCCTCTGCTGGCCACCTGGGCTTTCCACGCCTCACCTGGGGATGAAAGCAAGGCCAACACATCCTCAGAATTATGATCACCAGGCGTTTCGGTAACTGACCTGGGTCAGTCCTGGTTTATACCTATTATCTCAGCATAATTATTAATAAATAGCACACACAGTTGCACATATACACCATTCGTTCTCAACAGTGTCCTCCACTGGGGTAATAAATTAAATGGTCTCCTCATGGGCCCAGAGAGAGACTAGGGAGAAGGGGGAAAAAAACTCCAACATGGAGAAAAACAACCTTCTCTCCACCCAACCAGAGGGGAAGTTACTCCCTTTTAGTCATCACAGGAGGAAATTCAGAAGCCCCAGCCCTGGGCCAGAACACAGGCATCTTGATAGTCCTGCCTGGGGAGAGAGGTAAAGCAGGTCTTTCCCATGGGGGAAAACACCTGACAGAAGGAACAGAAAGAAGACAGAAGAGCAGACCCAGCAAAAGGGTAGGAAGACTGAAGGGCAGAAAGTGCTAGTTCTACATACGTCCAGCAGATGGCAACACAGAGTATTCCTTATAGGGCCAAGGCCGTTGCAGGAGGGCAGCGCCGTACCAGTGGTTGCCTTGTAGGGCTCTGGGTGTGACCTCAGCCCTTCCACAAAACCCACCTAGGCTACAAAGCCTCTCTCCTCGCCTTACCCAACCCTTCACCCACCTTCTCCCAGTTGGCTTCCTAGCCTGAATCACAAAATCAATAAATTAAGACATTTAGTTACCATTTAGTCCCCTTAAAATATACATAGTAAAAAATTTTCTTAAAAAGACATTTCAAAAGCTCCCCCTTCCTCCCCATCTCCCACCCTACCTGAAGGCAGAAGAAAGAAGTCAGAACAATCAGACCCAGGGTAGTGGGGCTCCTGCACCCCTTCCTCTCATGCTGTAGCCTGGATGATGCAAGGCTCTTAGGGGATCCCTTTATCTCCACTCAGCTGGGCTGGAATCCCTGAATACAAAGGTACAGGGCCCCTGTGTTTCTTTGTGTGATGGAAATGGAGTCATAGAAATCACGGAGTATCTATATATTCTGTCATTCGGAGAAGTTAATGCAAATTAGCTGCCAAGTAATATACAAATGCACACTATCTACATCAGATAGCAACAACGGTGGTATTTTGGGGAGTCAGGCAGCAGTAACAGTCCCACTCCACAGAGCCCTGTCAGATGCGCGGGGAGAGAGAGACCAGGCTGGTGCACACAGGTTTTCCTGCACTGCCTTCCAGCTCCGAGCACCCCTCCCAGGTGAAGCCTGCAGCCAGGCCCTGCTGCAGTCAGAGGAAGTCACGCCCCACACGGAAGCAGCTCAGAATCTGGGTGGTTGGCCCCTGGGCCTCAGGCCCATGCCTCCGCTATTTTCCCTCCAACCTAATGCCAAGACTTCCCAGGCATGTGGCTGGGGCCAAATGGGATTTTTATGCCCCTTTCTGCCCATGCACGAGAGGATTCTTGTGAAAAGGAAAAATATCACAAAATCCTTAAAAAAATTTCAAAGATGTCCTACCTACACTTGCACATCACTTGCTGAGTCCTGAAAGTTCACATGTGCCCGGTTCTTACCTGCAATGGAACCTCAACCTAGCATTTTGGTGAATTCAACAAATATCTATTGAGTGTCTCTTATAGTCCAAGCTTTGTGTCAGATGCTGGAGATTGTGGTCTCTGCCTTTATTAAGTTCAAAGTTGGGCAGAAGGAGAGTACACACCACAACTGACTATAATACAAAGAGATTTATCTCACAGTTATGTACATACAAGTATTATGGGAGCAAGCTCAAAGAAGAAGCACTTAATCCTGCCATCCTTGGTAGCAAGGGAGCCAGGGAAAGCTCCACAAACGAAACAACATTTGAGCGGGGCCCCGAAGGATGAGTACGGTTCTGCTAGGGAGAGGGAGAACAGGGCAGAAGCAGCAGTCTGGGAAAACCAGAGGCCTGAGCCAGCGGCATTCGACCAAGGGAGTGAGAAGTCCTGAGAGTGCTGGGAAAGGGCGGGCTGGTCAAGTCAAAGTGGACCCAGACAGAATGCTGAGATCCGACGCATGCTGTGGGCAGGGCTTTGTCCTCCATCTGCCTCCCACCTGACCATGGAGGGCATCCTGTCCTCACTCTTCTCTGTCAGGACTGGGATCATCATGCTTCCCCACCTTCTTCCCACGAAAGCCACACCTCCCTGGGACTGGGCTGGCCGGCAGAGCCACTGCGTGAGTACCTGAGAGGCAGTCCATGCGTTGATTAAGCACTCACCTCATTGCGGCGCTGTGGCCATGACAATCGGCCCAGCTGACTAGAGACCTCAATCAAGGTGCTTTCGGACACATCCCGAAAAATAGGTCACAATCCACAAAAGAGCGTGATGAACGTTGGGAGCAAAGTGCCACAAACACTCAGAAAGGCTGCACTGAAAGCAGAACCAACAGGGAGAGCAGTAAGTAGCACAGGTCTACATTCCGAGCGAGCACTTGAGCTCCTGAAGGGCACAGGCCCTTCTAGCCCGTGCTGCACAACCCAGGGCCCCCCGGCACCTCAGGTGGCTGCTCCAGTTGGTCCTTGTCAACGCTTCCTGCTTGGTCAATATCAAGACTTTCCAAATTGTGACTCAGAAGTGAAGTCCTCTCCAGCATGAGACCACAAATATGAACTTCAGGAGCAGGAATGAGCCAGAGAACCCCCACTCAAGCCCCCTCCTCTCCTACACCAACAAAAACCACACCTCCCACAACCTGCATATTGAGAAAACATAGAAGAACAACAGAGCGGGATTTCTAGAGGCTGAAGGTAATTATACTGGGTAGGCAGTGGAAGTAACTGGGCTCCATCCACTCCCTTCCCTCCCACAGTACGTGTCAAGGAGCCATGGAAACTTCCAACAATAGTCAGTTCAGTGGGAACCAATGGGGGGGTGTGGTCACAATGCAAAGTAATCCAATCTCAAATATTTTGATTACAATATAATATCTCAATGGAGGGAAGTGACAGTCCTACTGCACTCTAATCAGAACAGCCTGAGTGCCAGGACCCAAGCCAGCTGCTGTACTTTAAAGCAGCAAACTGGAATCAGTTCAAAGACAGTACGGATCTCAAAATCACACATTCAAAAGATGGTTGAAGGAACTGGAAAAATGTCAGGCCCAACAGCTTTCTTCTAGTACCAACATAACTGTGACACCAGTTCCTCAGCATAAAGGAGGAGCCACAGTTAAGGGAGGAAAGTCTTACCGGCCGCTACTCAAGCACAGTGAACCCCAGAGATCACCCCCTCAGTCCCTGCTTTCAGGTTCACGGGATACATCCCAACCCAGGCAGCACTCGCAGAAGGGCAGCGTTCAGGAATAGTTCCTGTAGCCCATTCCCTGCCCTTGAGCTCTGTGACTCGGAGACCACGCTTCAGACCACCCCCCAAGGTGCACTGTGGACATGCCTCCAGACCCACTCCATTGACCACCCTGGTCCTCTCCTATGGTCCTTCACCCTTTCCGTCACCTCTTCCTCTCATGTCAGCCTCCAGCCGGGCATGCTTGGTTCTCTCACTGCACTGGGGGTGGAAGGGAGGAATGAGAGCCCATGTGAATTGTCTGTAAACATAATTAAACCTTCTGTGTCAGGAGATTAGTTTGCTACTACCTTATTATGCAAAACCTGTCTACTTCAGCTCTAAAGTTTCAATATAAAACTCTCCTATTATTGCCTTAACCTTGTGGCTCCAGGAAGGGAAGAAAGTAGGGCATGGGAAAAAAAATTATCCCAACACATTCAAAATGTTGTCAGGTAGAAGAGGGGTTACTAGTCTGTTTTCGTAAGTTTCAAGATGAGTAGTTCAGGCAAATGGTCAAGCCACGGGAAAACAGAACTGAAAATAGCTACAGTTGTCCAAAAATGGAATATGTACGTGCCAGGAGGCAATGAGGGTGGAAAGTGTCCGAGCATGGATGGGAGTGGCACTTCCCGGAAACAGGACTTGCCAAGGGACTCTGGCACGGGTATGGGTATGAGGATTAGACCTCGTGAAGGACCTGTCCAACTCTGATTCCAAGATTAACGTAATTGGCACTGCAGGTTAGGGCAGTGGTTCAGCTAGTAAACCGACGGAAAACACTTTAGAATTCACTGGTGTGGGAAAAGTGTAGTGAATGAAACTCCTTTAAGGTATCTTCCAACTCTGAGATTCCTGTTTGTAATTCCAGGTTCTGAAAGTGTGTCAGCACCTGGCAGATCTATACAGCTGACAAGATGCGGCCCAACCCTGTGTCTCAGTACAAAACCTGGTGCTTGTGTGTGTGCTGGGTGGAGATAAGGGCAGGCAAAGGCAGATACCTGACGGGCCAGAGAAGGGGTGCACACACACGTGCATGCACACTTCTCACAGACACAGTGAGAACTTGAGGCCTGAGCAATTGCACAATCACCCTCACCTAGCTTAGCTGGTCACAGAAGTCTGCTGTTAGGGACACAGCTGCCTCCACCTCCTCTCCCAAAGCCAGGGAGTAGCTTTCACATTCAGTGAGGAAGACCATGGCAACCTAAGTCACCAGATCTCAGAACCAATGCCAATATCCAAAGCACAGGGACTCAAGTCAGGAGCTGGGGGACAGAGGACAGGGCCGAGCTGTTACTGCCAGCATGACCCTGATAGCCAGTGGGCCAAAGTGCCCCCCTTCAGCCATCTCTGTGGGCTCTGCGACTGTAGGTGAGTGCTCTCCACTCACCTCACTGTGTGGCATTCCCCTTCTTACCTGACCCCAAAGCCCCTGTTCTCTGATTCTGCCCCTCTGCTGCACGTTGACAGGCAGAGGACACAGGAAACTTCCTGTCCTGGGTACTGCTCCAGATCAGGGTATGCTGGGCCCTCAGTGGGTCAAGTGCAGTCTTCCCTGTAAAGCTGTCATCCCACCCGCCCCTACAGCTGCAGCCTCCCAAAATTAACTCTAGGTATAACGGCCCTTGACAGCTCCTTTCCCCGCCCCGCAGGACCCCACACGCCCTACCCTGACTCCTCCACTTTATACTGGCCAGTCAAAAATGTCCTTTCTTCACCAGCCAGAAAGCTGCTTCTTAAAGAGCAGCAACCCATCCTCTTCGGGTCTCCCACCTGTGAACCTCAAATGCTCAATCTAAGCTTGGCCAATGCAGAGGGCCATCCCTCCTCCCTCTCCCTGAGGCACTGGAGGGGCTTCCACAGGTTCCTGGCAACTTCGGAAGCAGGGAGGAAACAGAACCCCCGGCTGTGCTCTAACCCTTTTCTGCTCCTGGAGTCAACTCTTTCTTCTGCCCCTTAGGAAACACAGACCCCAGAGCACCTGCCCCAAACCCTTGGCCTTTCTATCAGTGAGTAGTACACAACTAACCCTCCTCACTGTAAGCCACTCCCCCACCTGGTACTACTTTTAAGGCAAAAACAAAAGCAAAACAAAACCCTTATTTAGTCACTAATACCTGCTTTCGAAACGCCTCTAAATTCATAGAAAGCCACTCCCCCCACCCCCGCCCCCAGCTAGTTCTTACTGATCCAAAGAAACTCACTTTGGGTTCTACCCGGACTCCAGACTCCAGCATCGTCACCGCCACCGCCACCCCCTACATCTCCTCTTAGTGAGGGACGGGCTGCCATGAGGCGGATGGGAAGAATCACTGAACAGGCCTACCACTAGCACTCACGCTGCTCCAGACACCTGCTCTCCCGCTCTTCTTCAAAGAGCACAGCACTCAGTCCCACCCAGAGTCAGGCACCGGCTCTCCAGACACAGGCAGGGAACAGCCATCCTGGTGGTGCAGGAAACATCCAGAGTGAAACGAGCACGGAATCAACAGAGACATATGCCACTGATGCAGCAGACAAGCTCTTGAAACATCTTAACATTTTAAGAGAAGATGCTACTTATTAAGCAACTACTACATGCCAGACCCTAGGCTACATACTTTATTTCAAATCCTCTCAATAACCCAGGAAGGGCTGTATTATCCCCAATTTGTAAATAAGTAAATGGTAGTAGCTCGGAGAAGTTAAGTAATTTGCTAGAAGGTAGCCCCCGCCCAATTTTCGATGCCCTGTTACTCTAGGAGACTGACCCCCACTGACTTTCCTTATTAAGTAGGGAAGACAAGAAGGATCCCTCTGAACAAAGGGGCAGAAGTGAACTTCCCACTAGGGGGAAGCAGCACAGGGGGCTGCTCTGCAGCAGCCTGGAGCCTATTCCCAAAGCTCCTCTCTCCACCCAAGCCCCAGCTACTTCAGCCAGCACTAGAGCTCAGTAGCTCCCCTCAGTACAACACAGGGAGAGTGTTACACGCCCTGTAAGACAGAGCCTGTGACTTACCATGGGGAGAGCCCTCCCATTCGGATGGCACTTAGCACAGTGGGGTATACAGTAATGGGATAGAAGAGTGCCACTCTGCATAAAGCAGGAACTGAACCTTCTGTTCCCAACCCACCCACTTCACCCTACCCAGGGGCACTCCTGTCCCCCAGGAAGATCCCAGGGGTGGGAACCACCAACCCAAGAGAAAACAACAAGCAGCAAAGCCCTGGCTCTCTCTATCCAAGAGCCCTTCAGGCAACATTTGGCTACACGGTAATCCAGAACCCCTCTGGGAGAACACCATACCAACCACCCCATTCCAGCCTGCCCTCCTCCCTGATTGGGCTAAATCAGCTGTCAGCCCTGCAGTCAAGGTTGTCAGAGCTCAGGTGGTCCAAAAGGGGCTGGGAGGACATGCGGGGATTCCACACTAAGGACGCTTTAGTTCTGGTCTTGGGGAGGCAACTCTTGAGGTCAGAGTGGTGGAAGAGGCAGTGCTGATATATTTTGGGTGTGCGGTTCCCATGATAAAAGGCTTGGTTGAGTGAAGCTGGCCACACAGGAGCCCAGGCCAGGGTCCTAATGTGCACCTTTAATTTCCTGACTTTCCCACAAAAAGGTGCCTCTCTGCACCCTCCCTTGCTCCCCTTAGGTGACCACTACATGACCACAATTCTTCAGATTTCCTGTCAGAACCTTCCTCTTGGTCAATCGATGTTCCTAGTTCACATTCAGGGCAGAAAAATAGCACCAACAGTGTATCTGGGCTAAATAGAGTAGATGAGCCAGTATGAGAGTGACTTCCAAGCACCAAGGTGAAGTCGAGCGCTCAGCCTGACCAGGACAAGAGCAGCCAGGTGATCGAGTGAGCAGGCAGAACTGGTGGCAAACTGCTGGGTAGCCATGGGGGCAGGGGCCAGAGGAGGCCCCTATTTCCCGCAGTAAAAACTTCAGAACTCATTCTTCCATTCATTTCAGAGTCACAGCTACAGAAGGTGGCAGAGCAAAGGACTAATTGTTTTAGAATCCTGGACCTTCGTCTAGTTCAGATTTACTTAGTCCTCTCATCTCACCTAAGTTTTAATAAAGGATGGACTATATTAATCCCGAGTAGTGTGGCCCAGTAGACTGAGCACCAGTTTGAAAACCAGTCTGATTCTGAGTCAGGGCACATGCCTGGGTTGCAGGCCAGGTACCCAGTTGGGGGCATGCGAGAAGCAACCAACTGATGTTTCTCTCCCTCTCTTTCCTCTCAAAATAACGACATAAAATCTTAAACAACAACCACCACCACCACCAGACTACATGTTATTCCATCAGCCTCTTCCCCTGTGCATCCCTGGGACACATGAACTCTAACTGCAAGCCAGGAGGTAAAGGAAGCAGGTTTCTCTAGAACCAGACATTCCACTTACCTGCCCTTATCCTTCCTGGCTTCTCCCCTCTTAAAGCCTACTTCCCTTGGGGCTCAGAATGGCCCCTCTACATCCCTCTACATCCCTCTGACTACTTATTCCTGAAAGGTTAGAAGGCCCAGCTCAAACCCAAAGCCAGTCATATGTGCACAATGTTACAGAAACCATCGTCCTATTCCAAAGTGGTAGTTGAAAGAACACACACACACAAACCCAAAGGTACAAAAAGGTCATAAAGCCCCCCGACCAAAAAAAAAAAAAAGAAAGAACACCTTTACCCTTAAATGACCAGGGAGAACAGCCCAAGGTCATTTAGAAGAACAAGACCAGCTCTGCCCCCCGCCCCCCCTCCACCGTGCCCCGGAAACGTATGTCCAAGACCCTGTTTTCCAAGACCACGTTCTTTAGGTGTTAGCCTCGAGCCGCCTAACAGGGTGTCTGAGAAATGCTCTCCATCGCCCTAGCCTTTTGCTGCAGGTATCGCACCATCTCTGCTGGGCTCAGAATGATAACTGAGGAGTGTGAAAAGAAACAAAGATAAAATAAACTAAAATTTCATTTTCAGAGAAAAAAAATGTTTTCATTCTAAATCACCTAAAAACGCGCTGTCTAGTTCAGGCAGACACACAACCGACAGGCGAAGCAAGCGCGCAGACGGCACAGCACCTTCTACCTGGCGTGCCTCGGCTGGTTCACAGGTGCGCGCTCTGATGTGCGGAAACACTCTCACCTCACGCGGCAGATACATCCAGGTGGTGCAGGACACTGCCCCTGGCTGGCAACCCACTGCCCATCAGCATCAGAAGCCAAGCTGGCCGAAGCGGATGACCACCCTGGGCAGGAGGAGCACGGCCAAGGCTGATGGAGACACAGGGACCAGGGTAAAGTGCCCGAGCTCTCTCTCTGCCCAGACAGGTAATCAGTACAAAGGTCCTAACTGCTCCCTCCAACCCAATGGGGGAAGCACGGAACACGAGAAAGCGTTTACCCTGACAGGACACTCCTACTCCACTTTTCCTGGGAAATCTAGAAATTTGGCTTTCCTGAATCTACAGCACTTACAGACTCTGATGTCTCCCTGACCACAGAAGTGAGGTACATAAGCACTTAACATATGTCTGACACATGGTAAATACATAATAAAAAATAGCAATTAAAAATCATGACTATTGTTTCCCCAGACATGCATTCCTCTCTTCACAGATTCTACCTCCTCCCAAGTCCCTGGTAAAAAGTCAAAAGTAAGTGCTTCTCTAGCACTTTCAGGGTCTTGATAGCCAAGTTCCAAACTGAAACTCCCAGCAAGCAATTCTTCCAGGACTGCAGAGCTCAGCACCAAGCACACTATGGAGACGCTCATGACAAAAGCTACGAGAAGCCCTGACAGGAACCCCCACTGTGGGCGGGGGAGTCCCCTGGACTCTTGCTGTACTTCTCACCTTGCCACCAGGGTGAGATGGGAAAGAAGTGCGGGGAGTCTGATGTTTAAATCCTGGCTCTTTTTCAACTCAGAGCAATTCTGAGCATACACACCCAACTAAACATCCTTATATGTAACTCCTTGTGGATTTGTGCAAATTCTCTGAAGGATCTAGCCAGGATGGAACTGGTCTGACATAAGGTATGTACTCACTTAATGCATTAGTTATCTATTGCTGTATAAGAAATACTTCAACTTAGAAGCTTAAAACGGTAACACCCACAGAATGAGAGAAAATATTTACAAATCACATATCTGATTAGACTTATAACCTAGATTATATAAAGACTTCTACATAAGTGCACATTTCAGATAACCCAATGAAAAAAGAAAGTATTTGAATAAACATTTCTGTAAAGAAAATACATAAAAATAGTGAACATCATTAGTCATTAGGGAAATGTAAATAAAAACCACAATGAGAGACACCATTTCATACCCACTAGGATGACTATTATCAATAAGAGATAATAGCAAGCGTTAGCAAGGATGTGAAGAAACTGGAACTCTCATACACTGGTTTGGAAGTTTGGCAGTTCCTCAAAAAGTTAAACATGGAGTTACCATATGCCCCAGCAGCAATTCTACTCCAAGAATAATGAAAATGTACGTCCATACAAAACCTCGTCCATAAATGTTCATAGCAGCAGTATTCACAATAGTCAAAAAGTGGACCCAACTCAAATACCCGTCACTTCATGCAAGAATAAAATGTGCAACATCCATACAAGGGAGTAATATTCAGCCACAAAAAGGAATGAAGTACTGATACATACTACAACACGGACGAACCTTGAAAACATTACACTGAGTGAAAGGAGTCTTACACAAAAGGCTACATATTATGTGACAGTCCCATTCACACATTATATGAAATGTCTAAAACAGGTAAATCCGTACAAAGTAAATCAGTGATTGCCTAGGACCGCAAGAGTTAGGGACAGGTGGAGAGTGACTGCTAAAGGATACAAAGTTTCTTGTATCCACAGGGTAGTCAAAATGGTTCAAGATTAATTTTGGTGATGGTTGAACAATTCTTTGATACCTTGAAGTCACTGAACTGTATGTTTTAAATGGGTAAAATCTATAACATATGAATTATATCTCAAGAAAGGTGTTTTTAACAAAATAATAAACATCTATAATCTCACAGTTTCTTTGGGTTAAGAATTTGGAGCTGGGTAATTCTGACTCAGGATCTCTCATGAGGCTGTGGTCACGTTGTTGATCAGTGTGGATGCATCTTAGGCTTGAATGGAGCTAGAAGATCCAGTTCCAAGCTAGTTCACCGACACAGCTGGTAACTGGTGCTCTCTACTGGTGACAGGCCTCAGTTCTTCACACAGGCCCCGCCAGAGGGCTGGCTTGAGTGTCCTAAAAGCAAATGCTTCAACGCCTTTTATGACCTAGTCTCAGAAGTCACACATTTCTCATCCATCCTGTCAGTTACGCACCCCTGCAGCGGAAGGGGACTACAGAGGGCTTGAATACCAGGAGTCGGCAGTCATGGGGGGCCACCTTGGAAGCCAGCTACGGACACTTGAAAAGGAAGACATGGTAAGAACCACTAACATATACCATGTGCCAGCCACCGTTTTTAATAGACTTACAAGTTAAGCACTATGATCTCCATTTCACATATGAAGAAACTAGAGCACAGAGAAATGAAGTAGCTCATCATGGTCACGTGCTGAGAAACAGCACAGCCGGGATTCAAACTCAGGCAGTACAGTGCCAAAGCACACTCTTAAAAACTATGCAATATGGCGTCACAAATATTACTTATTTCAATTAAGTGTTGCCCATTTGTTCTCCAGAATGAATGAACCAGCTGAAACTCCCATGAGTTTTCATTCCCCTGACAGTTCAGTCTCATTTACTTTTGCCAAACAAATAAAATGTAAACTCATTAATGTTTTCATTTGCAGTTCTCTAGTTACTGATTAGGCAACATATTTATTAGCCATTCTGTTTCTCCCGTTAGATTTTACCTATTCATATTCTTTATGCATTTTTATTTTGTTTTTTCTTCTCCATTTGCAGTAGTTATTTCTATATTCAATCCCTATATAATGCAATCTCCTGTCAGTTTTAGATAGTACAAGTATTTTCTTCTAAATTACACCCATCTGTAGCCTTAACTACAAGATGCTTTGTTGACTAGAAATCTTTCATTATGAAGTAGTCAAAGCTATCAAATCTTATGGATTGTGCTTTGGGGAATCCACAAATCTTAACACAAGGTCACAAAGACATTCTCTGTTTTTCTTATTTGCTTTAACATTTTACCTTTCATTTAGGTCTTTAATCACTGTAGAATCTGTCTTTGTTTTATATGGTTTGAGGTAGGGATTCAACTTTGTCCATATAAGCCAATTTTCTGAGCACCATTACCCATCACTTCCCCACTGATTTGTGATACTACTTTTATCAGATCTCAAATAGCCATGTCTGTTCCTAAGTCCAGTTTAGCACTCACTCTTATTTTCTAAGTGAAAAGTTCTACCACTGTGAACATTTGTACTGACACAGTGCCCCTGCCATCTGCAGAGAATGCATCTGAGCATCTCCAGTGGACACCTGGTATCACAGAGAGTACTAATTCTATACCTACCGTGTTTTTTCCTATACATACATACCTTTCACTTTAAAAAAGCACTTTACAACTTCTCTTTAGCATGTCCAAACTGCCAGCTTCACTACTCCTGTGCTTTGGGGCCATTAGTAAAATAAGGGTTAGTTGAACATAATCACTGCAATACCATGACAGCTGATCTGATAACCAAGACGATCTGAGGTGACTCACAAGTGGGTACACATGCAGCACAGAGACGCTGGAAAAAGGGACGATTTACATCGTGGGCAAGATGGAGTGGGACAGAGCAAGATTTCATTATGCCACTCAAAGTGACGGGCAATTTAAAAGTTGTTGTTTCTGGAATTTTCAATTTACTATTTTCAAACATGTTGACTACATGTAACTGAAACCACAAAAAATGAAACCCCACGTAAGAGGGGAGACTACATTAATGAAAAATCCAAATCCAACCATTATCCTCCATGATCCCTGGGGGTTCCACATTATTAGCTTATATTCTTCCCCAAAACAGAAAACCCAGTTAAGAAAGTGATTTTAAAAAAATAAATGTATTTTTTATTAAAAAACCTAACTGAGAACAAACCCTGGGACACTGAGAAATCAATGTTTCTTCTGAAAGCCAGCAACAACGGCCAGTGTCAGCACACCTGAGAAATTACAGGTGCCTCAGTCCAAACGTAAGGTCTCAGATATTCTTCCTCTTAAATGCTAGTGGTCAAAACTAGCATTCAAAGAGTTGCCGGTCTGTGTGGGCCTGATTATTAGCACAGACAACCGTTACAGCTGGATATCTGGCTGTCCTGTGTCTACTACCACAACCCAACCACCCCCACAGCCCCAGAAAAGTTACATGTCCTCAACACTCCACTTGTAGGCAAGTTCCTCCACCGCCTTCTTGCTGGCAAGCCTGGCAAAGCGCTTCTGTTCAAATCCATTGGATCTGCAATCAAAAGACACTAATCAGCCAGAATTCTGAATTGGACATTTATTTTTTAAAAAAAAGAAAAGGGTTCACAATCTAATGAATTAGAAAATAAGGCATGTGAAAATATTTAAGGCATATGCAATAAAATCAGAAGGGCAAAATATATAATTCATCCTTTTATTAGTACTTGTTTAGATCATTTTCTCCTATTTGACAACTGTTTCAAACATTCACCACTCTCTAAAGGCCCAACTCACTCTCAGCTGATGTCTACATCTTATACCTTACCCATTTATTACCTAAACATTTAGTGAATTCTTTAACATACTAGGTGGGCACTGTATCATGAAAATGAGTATGACATAGCACCTGTCCTGATGCACTCACAGACTAGTAGAGGAGACTAACATTTAAACAAATAATTAAAATAGAAAGCATAAACTGTGGTAGAAGTATATATTGGGCATCACAGAAACAGAGTGGAGATCTTACCCAGCGTGGGAGGGAAATGGACAAGTATAGTAAGGAAAGGCTTCTTGGAGATAAGCCCTAAACTAAGTCTAAAAGACAGAATGAACCAGAGGGTTGGAGGTGGGGAGAGACAGAAGTAGCAGAAGGGCATTTCCAGACAGAGTAAAGATGAGCAACAAGAGCATAGGCACAAAAATAAGAACTAAACTGCTACATGCAGGAAATCCAAAGCAAACTGGTATGGCTGGAGTCTCAAGTATGACAAAGGGAGCAGCACAAGACCAAGTTAGAAAGGCAGGCAGAGGCAAAATCATAGTGAGCTTTGCACACCAAGTAAAAGGCTTAGATTTCATCCAGCAGGGAGAGATTTAAAGCAGGGGTACAAACTGCACTTCAAAGAGAAAACTCTGGAAGAGACCAGAGACAGAAAAGTGACTGCCATGGTACAGACAACAGATGATGAAAGCAATGACAAAGAAGAGGAGAGGAAGAGAGAAGACAGAATAGGGCTTAGTGACTGACCAGGCATATAAAAACAAAGGAGAAAGAGTTAAGTTTGACCCCCAGGTTAATAATTTTAGTGACTAGATGAATGAGGCTACTACATACCAGAATAGAATACAAAAGTATAAGTTTTAGAGTAGGGGAAGCTGATGAGTTGTTTTGAATACATTGCATTTAAGGTGCCTTAAGTACATACCAATAGAGAATACAATATGCAGCTAGATATACCAGAATGGGCTGCAAATACAGATTTGGAAATCATGTACATAATGAAGGTGAAGGAAATCGCGTGCATGATGAAGACAAGATTTGGCCAGAGAAGGCACATAAAGTGAGAACAGCTAAGGGTTATGGATGGAGCCCTGAGAAACATTTAAGGGATGTACAGAGGAAAAGAAGCTCTTAAAGGTGGCCAAGAAGAAACAGTAACAGAAAAGAATGAGGAGTAAGGTGTCATAAAAGCCAATTCAGGACTTTCAAGAAATGGACATCAACTCCCTTCTAATATTATGCATCTCTCTGTTGTACATAAACTTCCTAAAAGGGCCTGTATTCACTGTCTGTCCTTCCTCATTGTTCATTCACTCCTTAACACATCAGAACCTAGCTTTCGTTTCACTATGCCACAGAGCTCTCTCACTTCAAGGTCATCAGTGACTTCTCTTATTGCCAAACCCAGTGATTTCTCCCTCTCCACAAATCAGTCACCAAGTCCTGCCACCTTATCCCCTAAATACTTCTCCACATCGTCCTCTTCTCCGTTCTTAGTATCGCTACCACAGTACAGAGCTTCATCCCTATAGCTTGATCTGCTGCAACAACCTTGTATCTTGTCTTTCTGCTTCCAAACTGTGCCTTTCAAATGTTTCAAATTACTGCCATGATGACTCATTCATTTAAAATAGAGAAACGGCCCTGGCTGGCGTGGCACGGTGGGCTGAATGCCAGCCTTAAAACCAAAGGGTTGCCGGTTCGATTCCATGTCAGGGCACATGCCTGGGCTGTGGGCCAGGTCCCCAGCTGGCGACGTGCGAGAGACAACAGATCGATACATCTCTCGTACATTGATGTTTCTCTTCCTCCCTTCCCCTCTCTAAAAATAAATAAACAAAATCTGTAAAAACAATAAAATAAAATAAGGTAAAATAGTGAAATGCTGTTAATCCTTCAATGGCTCCCCTTTGTCTCTAATGTGATGACCAAGCTCCTCAGAAATGTTTCCAAGGCCTTCTGTGACCAGGCCCTGCTTACCTTTCCAGTCCATCTCATAAAACTCCACATTTAAATGCTATAACACTATGACACTATATCACTATGACATTCCATATGCTTAGACATGATCCTCTTCCTAAACATCCTTCCTTTCCTTACTGGTAACTGACATCACTAAAGACTAAGCCATATTCTCCCAAGGCTGGAGTTACTCTTCCTCTGTGCTCCCAAAGCACCTTGAAAATTCTCTTTTAATACTTAGCAAGTAGCACTGAATTTATTTATTCTTTGTCTTCTCCTCTAGATAGAAACTGAATTCCTGGGCTCAGGGACTATATCTCACTAATTGTGAGAACTGAGAACCCTGGCACCTAGTACGTAGCTACTTAAGTTATAACATGTATGCTAAGTGTCAGCGAACTAATTGGGATAACAGGTCTCCCTATTTCCTAAGGCCTTCCCTAAGGGATGAGTACGATAAGTAATAGGATTTAGGAAAAGGGAAGCTTATTAGGAATGGCACCATGTCCACCCTTAGAAGCACGCATGGTATTCTAGAGCACCAAGGAAACTACTGCATGTTGCCTTGGGTAGTAAGTACTTATAGGGCATCAACAGTAATATGATCATATACGTAAAGGCCATATGAATAACAAGCAAAACCCTAAATAAAATTTTTTTTATAAATTGCAAGAAAACTCACAATAGAAAGAGCTTTGGACTAGAGAATTGGGAGCCCAGGGTTCGAATTCCAGCTTTATTCCAGTTGAGCTGAATGATTCTAGGTCAGTTGTTAAATCATCTGGGCATCAGTTTCTCTTTTAAAGAATGAGAGTTAAGACTAATTAACCTTATGGGTTTTTCGAACTGTAATATACTACAGATCTGTTCTAGAAATATTCATTTTCAGTGGGCCAGAAACAAAACTAGAAATGATGATGATGAAAGAATAAATAATCAGAAAGAAAGCTTCAGAACGGAACTAAAAGGAAAAATCTAAGAGAAAACAAGAATGAGGAGTAGAGAAAAATTTCTGGGAGAGATGCAGACAAATCAGACAGCAGTAAAAAACTAAGTGAGGAAGAGTTCAAACTTTCAGGTCCGCAAATTTAGAAAAGAAAAAAAGCAATAAACTCAGTATAGCAGGAAACATCTTTAGGGTTGTGGCTATAAAAATTCTACTTATGGTTCTATGGCAAATTAGCATTTGGGAAAATCCTCTTGCTATCAAACAAAGGGCCAGTACGCAGTGAGCTTCAAACCAAAGTAGGAAGCCAGCCTGAAACCACAGCCACCCTAAGGATACCTATGAACGTGAGGAACTAGACCCTTGAACTTTCATGGCAACTTTAGGGACAGAAGACAATGACTTAGGCCCATATAAGGTAGAATGTGCTACTTTCCAGTTATAGCAGAGGAACTTGGGCAGACTAACCTTCCCTGAGATAGTAATTACTAAATATAGGCAAAATGTAAAAATACAAGTATCTGAACACATTGAAATGCATGAGAGTGACCAAAAGCAGGTAGAATCAGGATGGGAGTCTAAGTGTGAAAAGAGATTTGTGAGGCTTTTTCCAGATGGTACTACCCAATCTGCGCAGCTCATGGAGACAGAAAAAACTACAAGCTTATTGGCTTGAGGTGTCAGTACAAAGTGTGAAGAGCAGCTGAAAATCCTGAAAGAGGGGAGCTGCAAAAGGGATAAAACCCAAAATCTACATATAAGCTGTCCCCAAATCCTTGGCTAACAACTAAAGTGTGCCTGTGCAGAGAAAACCCCATTAGACCAAATGAAAAAGCAGCAGCTAGAAAATTAAAAGAACTGAGCAAAAATTTTAGCTGCTGCCCACTGCAAAGACGACAGAGTTTGTAGTTCAAAAATAGTCAAGTTAACTGTCTGTTAAAATAAAAATCAACACACATCAGGGGAATAAAACAGAACTGAAAGTCTCTACAATGTATCATTCATAATATCCAGAATACATTAAAGAAAAGAGAGACTTCTGAACAAGATGGCAGCATAGGTTAATGTGGTACTTGAATCCTCCCACAACCACATCCAAATTACAGCTAAACTACAGAACAACCATCATTTAGAACCCCCTAAAATCTGGCTAAATGAAAGCCCTACAACTAGGGAATTAAAGAAGCAGCCACACTCAGATTGGTAGGAGGGGCAGAGACATGGAATAGACTGGTCTCACATCCATGCATGGTAGATAAAAATCAGGAAGGGCTGTGGCTGGTACGGCTCAGTTGGTTGGAGTGTCATCCTATAAACCAGAAGGTCACACATTCAATTCCAAGTCAGAGTACATACCTAGGTCACAGAATTCATCCTCAGTTGGGGTGCATATGAGAGGCAACCAATCAATGTCTCTCCCTCACATCAATGTTTCTCTCCTTTCTTTCCCTTCTCTCTCCTTCCCTTCCCCTCTCTTTAAATCAATAAGTATGTCGTTGGGTGAAAATAAAAAAAATCAGAAGGAATATCTTAACTGTGGAGGTGTTCCCTGAGGAGTGAGGGTTCCCAGCTCTACAGCAGGCCCCCAAGCCCATGATTCCAGTGTCAGGAAGAGAAGTCCCCATAACCTCTGGCTGTAAAAATCAGCAGGGATTGAGGCTGAGGGAGACAGAGGGCTACTACAGTTCCAGGCAGTTCTTCTTAAAGGGCCCATGCACAAACCTACTCAAATTCGCTCCCTCGGAGCTCCAGCACTAGAGAAGAAGCTTGAAAGGCACCAGGAGACATATGAGGAGAAACTGAACTGTCCAGCATCAGGGCAAGAGCTGGGAGAATAGCATTCTCCCAGACAGAAGTGATGGCAGATGCCACTATTCCTTCTCTGAGCCCTCCCCACACAGAGCCAGTAGACAGGTGCCATGTATGAGAGAGACTTTATCAACCTGGCTCACATTACTTGCCCCACCCTGCCACACTCAAATTTGAGACCCACCCAAGCCATTTCCAGTCGCTTTTGCATACAAAAGGCCTGTCTGAGATCATCCTTCAGATTTCTCCAAAATCTTTCCAACAAGCAGCATCTGGCCTCAGCATGCCCCATACCTCTTCCTAAGTGGCCACAAGCTTGGAACCAGCGGCAGCCAGCCTTGGTTCACAGCATGGCCTCGAGTGGACACCTCTGAGCCCAGCACAAGTAGCAGCCATCTGCAGATTGATCTGTAGCTCACACCAGGTGGCCCCAGGTAGAACACAGACAGCAGCTGACCTTGGCCTACATCTCCCAGGAGACCCCAGAGCCAGCACTGCCACTGAACACCTTCAGAACCCACTGAAACATCATCACCCAATCACCTCTACAAGCAATACACTCAAGGAGCAGGCTGAGCAGGCACCAGAGCCCCACTGAAGTAAGTCCTGCTCCATGGGGTGGGCCCCTGCACAGCTGATTCTCCATGAAGATTAGAGGTCGGTGGTCACATGCAGTCCTGGCAGCTGATTAGCCTAGGGGTAAATCCCTCCCACTGATGTGCCAACAGCAATCAAGGCTCAACTATAATAGGAGGGTGTACATTGCCCACAGAGGGGACTCTTGTGGGGCCCAACTTGGGTGATAGGGGAGGCTGTGCCACTGAACCCTATACTACATAAGGCCACCCTACCAAGCCCAGAAGACATAGCAGCTGTACCTAATACATAGAAAGAAACACAGGAAGAAAGCCAAAATGAAGACACAAACATGTCCCAAATGAAAGAACAGAACAAAACTCCAGAATAAGTACTAAACAAAATGGAGACAAGCAATCTACTAGATGCAGAGTTCAAAACACTGGTTATAGGAATGCTCAATGAACTTAGTGAGAAGCTCAACGGCATAAAAAAGGAATAGTCAGAAATGAAGAATCCAATAACTGAAATGACTAATTTATAGGCAATCAACAGCAGAGTAGATGAAGCTGAGAATCAAAACTGCAATTTGGAATATAAGGAAGCAAAAACACCCAATCAGAACAGCAAAAAGAAAAAAGATCCCCCAAAAATGAAGATGGTATAAGGAACCTCTGGGACAACTTCAAGCATACCAACATTGACATCATTGGGGTGCCAGAAAGAAAAGAGAAGAGCAAGAAATTGAAAACCTATTTGAAAAAATAATGACAAAACTTGCCTAATTTGGTGAAGGAAATAAACACACAAGTCCAGGAAGTGCAGAGTCTCCAACCAGCCAAACCCAAAGAGGCCACACTAAGAAACATCACAATTACAATGTCATAGGTTAAAGACAAAGAATCTTAAAGCAGCGGGAGAAAGGCAGTTAGTTACCTACATGGGAGTTCCCGTAAGACTGTCAGCTAATTTCTCAACAGAAACCTTACAGTACAGAAAGGGAACGCAAGAACTATTCAGTGATGAAAAGCATGGATCTACAACCAGTATGACTCCATCCAGCAAAGCTATCATTTAGAATCAAAGTGTGGCAGACCCTTCTGCTTGGTGTGGGCCCAGCTCCCACTCGGAGATGCACAGGACCCACACCCACAGATAGGTTCCCTCGTGGGTAATCAGATTTGCAATATACCTAGGTTCTTTTGTGGCTTGCTCTTTGCTAAAACTCCCTCACCCTGCAAGTGCTTACTGTAACTTCCTAAAATCCATGCTGAGCCTTGCAGGGACCAGTGTTACTGGCTCAACCACTTTTGCCTTTTCATTTGCTAATATCCTTCTTCTGTGATGTAATGAGGGGAATTGGCTCCTTTGTTGTTACCTGGGGATAGTGAAGGAGAACCATCTTGTAATGTGAGGATATATTTAGAATAAAGGCCTGTCATGGTGGAGGCCATGGCTTTTGCTCCCCTTGAGAAAAAAGCCATGTTGTCGTCCTTTTTCCTCCACTGGACTCAATAGTCCGTGTGTATGTTTTATTTCATCCATAATGATGCAGACACTGCTAGCCCGTGTCCGCATCATCGAAGGACATACAAAGAGTTTCCCAGAATAAAAAAAGCTAAAGGAGTTCATCACCACAAAACCAGGATTATATGAAATGTTAAAGGGTCTTCTTTAAGGAGGAAAAAAAAGATGAAAAAATAAGAACAATGAAATAGTAATAAATACATATCTGCCAACTGAATCTAAAAAACAAAATAAATAAACATGCAGAACAAAAACATACTCATATATACAGAGAACATTTTGATGACTGCCAGACTGCATAGGGATTGGGCACATGGAGAAAAAGGTGAAGGGATTAAGAAGTACAAATTGGTAGTTACAGAACAGTCATGGGGATGTAAAGTACAGAGAAGGGAATAGTGTCGTATATTCTAATAACTATGTATAGTGTTTGATGAGTGGAAGATTTATCAGGATGATCACTTAGTAAGTTATGTAATGTCTAATCACTGGGATATACACCTGGAACTAATATAATAATGTATGTCAACTGTAACTGAAAATAAAAATGATTAAAATGGGGAAAAATTAAAAATAAAAAAATAAAATGACCAAATACACAAAGAAACAGAAAATGTGGTCAAACTCAAGAAAAGGCTATTAATAGGTGACCCAAATTTGCAATAAGCAGACAGGACTTGAGAGCACCAATCATAAATATTCTCAAGGAAGAGAAAAATGTCTCACAATGAACAAACAGATGGGAAAGCTCAGCAGAGAAATTATAAACTGTCAAATGGAAATTCTAGAGTTGAAAATACAATGACTAGCTTAAACAAAAAATTCACTGTAGAGGCCTAATAGATTAGAGATGGCAGATGAGTCAATGAACTTGAAAATGGATCAATAGAAATTATCCCATATTAAGAATAGAGAAAAATGAATTAAAAAATGAACAAGACTTCAGACATCTGTTGGAGAATATTAAGTGGTAAAAAACAGTGTAATTGGAGGAGGAAAAACAATGGTTAAAAAAAATAGTAACTAAAAAAAAATAGCCAAATATTCCCAAATGTGAAAAACATAAACTCAGATCCAGAAAGCTTAACAAACCCAAAGCAGGATAAACGCAAAGAAAACTATACCTAGATACATCATAGTCAAATTGCTGAAATCAAAGACAAGAAAATCTTGAAAGCTGCCAGAAAAAACTATATTACAATATGTGTGTATGTTAACAATAAAAGAAATGAGGACTGAAGGTTGACTTCAAATCAGAAAAAACGGAGGCCAGAAAATGATAAAACATCTTTAAAGGGCTGACAAAACTGTCAGAACTCTGGTACTGTTGACCAAGGTCTATGTCTGAGATTGCAACGTAAGAAGTTCCCTAGATGAAATATGAAACTGGTCCCTGTATGCAGAAGGCAAGCAGAGACCAAAGAAAGAAGCAGACCACTCCAGATTGGAGTTTTAATAAACAAGGAAAGTTATATTGTAAGGCTTGTCTCAGGCACTGCCCACCAGAATCTTAGAAGTTCATATAAAGGCTTTAACTTTGAGTCATATGTTCAGTCCAGATGATCTCAACATCTTACTCTGTCAAGACTACACACTTTAATTGGCTGTCAGTATGGGAACAGTATGCGGAACATATATTCCAAGGACAGGGGAGGGGATAAGGAGCTTCTGACTGACCGCGTAGAACTTGTGAATCAACAGTCATGTCAGTGAAACTATCCTTCAGAAATGAAGGTAAGAAAAAGGTTTCTAGTTTAATTAATAGAATTGCTCCAGTGTCAATTTCCTGATTTTGATAATTAACTATGGTATATAAGATAGGATATCATTGGGGGAAGTTGGGTAAAGGGATACACTGTGACATGCTATAATATTTTTTTAAGTTCTTGTGAGTCTACAATTATTTCCTAAGTCACTCTTTAAAAATATAAAGGTGATACAGACATTTTCATATCAAGAGAAACTGAGAAATTTTATTGCCACTAAACCTGCATTGAAGAAATGCTGAAAGTTCTTCAGGAAAGAACAACAGAAATTGTAAAAATATGTGAGTAAAATATTAACAACTATATATTTTTTCATTTTGTTTTCTTAGCTTCTTTAAAAAATGTAACTGTAAAGTAAAAATTGTAAAGCTGTATTGTGGGACTTACACCATTTTTTAATGTAATGTGTATCACAACATAGCAGAAAAAACAGAGGGTAAGTGGAACTACAGTGTTTTAAGGTTCCTATATTTTATGTGAAATAGTACAATTATAACCCTCAGTAGGCTATGATAAGTTAAGCATACATATCGTGATCCTTAGAGCAAACACCAAAACAAAATGCAGAGAGTAAAACTAAAAAGATAATAGAGCAATTAAAATTGAATACTAGCCCTGGCTGGTGAAGCTCAGTGGATTGAGCACCAGCCTGTGAACCAAAGGGTCACTGGTTCAATTCCCAGTCAGGGCACATGCCTGGGTTGCAGGCCGGATCTCCAGTACAGGGTGCATGAGAGGCAACCACACACTGATGTTCCTCTCCCTCTCTTTCTTCCTCCCTACCCCTTTGTCTAAAAATAAATAAATAAAATCTTAAAAAAAAAACAGTGAATTAAAAAAAATTGAATACTTACTAATACACCTAAAATCCAAAACACTAACAATACCAATGCTGACAAGGATATGGAGCAATAGGAATCCCCATTCTCTTGCTGTAATGTAAAATATTACAGCCAGTTTGTATTGCATGTGGCAATTTCTTAAAAAGTTGAACACAGTCTCAGCATACAACCCTGAAATTGCTGAGTATTTATGCAAGTAAATTGAAAACTACGTCCACATAAAAACCTACACACAAATGTTTACTGCAACTTTATTCATAATCACTAAAAACTAGGAGCAACCAAGATATCTGTAGTACGTCCACAATGGAATACTACTCAGTGATAAAAAGGAATAAAGTGCTGATCCATGGAAGAACATTAATAAATCTTAAATGCATTTTACAGGAAGTCAGACCCAAAAGGCTACATAGTGTATGATTCCATTCACATGACATTCTGGAAAAGATAAAACTACAGGTACAGAAAGAGAGCAGTAATTACAAGGGACTGGTGGAAGGGACTAAAAGGGACAGGAAAACTTTTAAGATGCTGGATCTGTGCTATATATAGTACTAGGGTGGTGGATGAATGACTCTGCATTTGTCAAACCTCAAAGAACTACACACCTTCATAAAGAGTAAACATCAATATAAGGAAACGCCAAAAGAAAAAAAAATCACCCAGAATGTTAGGAGATCCCAGGATACAGTGAAGACCATGACAAATGAATCTACCTGTATTACGTAACAGCAGTGGAGGGAGCGGGGAACAGGGAGCTGACCCCTTATGTTAAAAATGGTATTCTGACTAAACTATAAGGGAAATAACAAAAGAAAATGCACATAAATGCTACACTCCAGTTGGTAAATTTGTTTTCCATTTCCGAATTTTTAAATTCTGGAACCGTTTACATGTATTGTGGGAGAAGCAAAGCGGAGAGCAGATGGTGAGTGCCAGGTTTCCAAAGGCTGCAGAGGGTATTTATTATAAACAAGCCAGAAGGAAAGGTACTACTGGACGAGAGTGAGTTACATCATCATGAACTCATATGATATATACATGTATAAAAATACGTGTGTATGTACACAGATACATAGATAAATACGGAAATAATCAGAGATACGTGGGTGTGTGGGGACTACTGTACATGCATTGCCGAGCTCTGTCTGCTAAGAGGGCTTAGATGCAGGGACGCCCAGTAACAGCAGTTACTTCTGGCAGTCAGATCTTGGTTTCTCACACCAATCTCCATGAAAAGCAGCCAGGGCTCCTTGAAGAAATGGCTGATTCTAGGGTTGGGACAGGGAAAATAGAAGATGAGCCTGGAGTGTTTTACAGTACCAAAAACAAGGTACTCGAAAATAAAATGGGGGCATGAGAGAGGGACACCTGAAAGAATTCCCGATTCCCAATGGCTAAAGAAGGGAACAATTTAAATAAATAAATAAATAAATAACATACTACTGGATTACAATCCAAAATATAAAATATACATGAGTCCATAACAATATACATAAATGATGAGTAATATGAGTAAATGGGGAAATAAAAAAAATCTTCCCTACAGAAAAAGTCCAAAAGACCAGCTGTCCACCCACTGGTCCCCTTTTGAATGTAAGCTGAACTCAGTAACTCGCCTCCAGAGAAGAGAGCACAGAAGGGGAAGAAATGGTAACTTTGAAGTGGAGAAACCCATCAAACACTACCTTAACCACGTGCCTGAGATCAACATTACTGCTGATGTCACCTGACTAACATGTACCCACTGAAATGATGCAATGAACAGGGTACTCCACCACCGTGGCATTCTTTCCAAAACCCCGTAACCTCAGTCTAACCATGAGAAAAACATCAGAGAAACCCAATTTGAGAGACATTCTATGAAATACCTAACCATACTCCAAAAAACTATGAAGGTTAGAAAAACCAAAGACTGAGAAGACAGATCAGAGGAGACTGAGGAGACGTAACAACTAAGTGCAATGTGGTATCCTGGACTGGATCCTCAGGCAGTAAAAGGACATTTATGGAAAACCTGGTGAAAGCCAAATAAAATCTGGTACGTTAATAACATACCAAGGTTGGTTTCTTAGTTTTGATAAACATACTGTGGTGATGTGATGAATGGTAGTGAAATTAAATGAGTGCACAGGAATTCTTTATACTATCTTTGCAAATTTTCCATAAATCTAAAATTATTCCAAAACAAAAAGTTTATTTAATTTTTTTCCAAAACACTGCACCAGAAAACTGCAGATACATATTTCCTTGAAGCACAAATGAACTATTCACCAAGGTAAACTATATATTGGGCCATAAAACATGTCTTAACAAATTTCAAAAGATCAAAGTATTACGGAGCATATTCTCTGACCTCAGTGGAATTAAATTGGAAATATGTACAGTAAGATATCTAGAAAAGTCTGAATATTTGTAATTAAACAATGCCCTCCTAAGTAACCCATGAATCAAAGAATGAACCAAAAGAAAAATCAGAAGTTATTTTGAACAAAATCCAACCTACATGCCTGAAAAAAAGTCTCAGCAAACTAGGAATAGAAATAAGTTTCTTAACTCAATAAAGGGAATCTATAAAAATGCTATAGCTTAAAACAGATGTAATGGTAAAAAAACTGAATGTTGTCCTTCTAAGATTAGGAACAATGCAGAGTTTTCTTTTTCTCTAAGACTAGGAACAAGGCTCTTACTATTTTTATTCTACATCTGCACCGGAAGTTCTAGCTAGTGCAGCAAGAAAGAGAAACAAAAGGCATATGGGTCGGGAAGGAAGACGTGAAACTGTTCATACAGGACATGACCCCTAAGTACAAAATCTTATGGAATCTACAAAGAAGCTATTGTGCTTTACTTCAAAGAAAACAGTTTGATAATATTTGCTGCCAAACTTGAACTCTCAAGTATAAATTAGAATTTTGAAAAATTTGTATCCATCACCACAAACTCTTTAGTGTCCTATTATTTAAAGATTTTTGTGATGAGATGAGAGGCAATGTTAACAAATGATTATCTGATATTGTATAATGAAATATATCAATATTTGGAAGGTCTGAAAAACCAGCAAAATAATATTTTCCAAATGAGTAGTGCACAATGTTATAAAATCATGGAGGGGTGAAATATCCACCCCAAAGCAGGGGAGGGGGGAACCCTAATGGATTTTAATGTAACAGTATTAAAAGTGTTTTTGATATAGTTTTATTTTTTAAAAAATTTATTTATTTTTAAAGAGAGGGGGAGGGAAGGAGAAAGAGAGGGAAAGAAATGTCAGTGTGTGAGAGAAACATCGATCTGTTGCCTCTTGCACACACCCCAATCCGGGACCTCGCCCAAGACCCAGCCATGTGCTCCCACTGAAACTGAACTGCTGACCTTTTGCTTTGTGGGGCAATGCCCAACCAACTGAGCCACACCAGTCAGGGCTTGGTATAGTTTTAGGTTCCACATTAAAAATAACCTTTGAGAAACTGGGGTTTTTGTGCATATCAAAAAATGCAATACATTCTTGTTTTCTAATCACCTCTAATATAAGGCTGAATTTTCTTCCTATACTTCAACTAAATATATCACAACAGACTAAATGCAGAATCCTGCCTACTATTAAGCCAGACATAAATGAGATTTTCAAAATGTAAAACAATTCCTTGCCCTGACCAGCGTGGCTCAGTTAGTTGGGTGTCATCCTGTTAAGTGAGGGGTTGCTGATTCAATTCCCAGTCCGGGCCCGTGACTGCACTAAGGGTGTGGTCCCAGGTCAGGGCACATGTGAGAGGCAACCAATCAATGTTTCTCTCTCACATTCTCCCTCTCCCTGATGTTTCTCTCCTCTCTTCCCTCCTCTCTAGAAATAAAATAAATAAAATATTTTTAAAAAATGTAAACTAATTCTATTTTTTGTTTGAAAAATGTAATTATTTTTCTTTAAAAGTATGGTAATTATGCTAATATAATGGCTTCATTTTTAATGAATTAATAAATGCTTTTTAAACTTCTCAGTTTAATTTTAAATGTGATAAATATTAGAATTATTAATAGATATAACCAACACAAACAAAAGTTTTTCAAGGTCTTCAATAATTTTTAAGAAAGTAAAAGGGTCTTGAGATCAAAAAGTTTGAGAATCACTGTATTAGATGCTTGAACAACAGTAGGCAAGAGGAGGTGAGATCCAACATGTAAGCAGAGAGACTGACTTTGGATGGGTGCACACATAGTTCATCCATGGTAACAGACTGGAAGTTAGAGCATGTGGGTTCATATGCAGGCAGGTGAAAAGATAAGGTGGAAGGGGTCAGTGAGGTATTACAAGTAATCACTCCTAAGACAGTGAAGAGATGGTTCAAGGGCTACATTTTAGATACAACAAATAGAAGGCTCTAGACTACCACCCATTATTCAACCCCTAAACCTTAGAAAATATTATTGAAAGTGACAATTTCAAAAACAAAGGGTATCCCATCTAGACCACCTGAGTTCTTTTTCCAGAGGGTTTTTTGTTTTGTTTTGTTTTGGGGTTTTTTTTTATTTTAATTGTTGTTCTTGTACAGCTTTCTGTCTTCTACTCCCATCCCAGAGGTTTTTAAGCTTTGAAAAGGAAAAAAGGAGAAGGAGTGTTCTAAGCATGGGAAATGGGATTTGAGGACCTCAGGAATAGAAGCAAGCAAACCACAAATTATTAACCTGGTCATTACAGCAGAGAATGAAGCAGAGTGTAGAGTGATTTACAGTTAGAGAAGGTTAGGGTCAGATGGAAGAAAAAACAAAAGTATAGAAAATATTCAGGTGTACCTGTCCACTCCATCCCAGCGATACCCAGGCCAGATATTGAATCTGTTGGGAGGAGGTGATGGGCCACTATAGCGAGGTCTCACTGATGAGAAAAAAACGGAAAACACATCAGTTATCTATAGAATTCAATTCAGTGTGTGTGTGTGTGGGGGGGGAGGAATATTGTACAGAAATCTCAATATTAAGTTGAACCTAAACTCCCAAAGGCAAGGAATCTAGGATCCTATGGGAAAGCCTTCATTGTGTATCATCACCCTAACGATCCTCTCTTCACAGAAGCCATCTCCATCTCTGCTGATTCCCAGATGGCTCACCTTTCTTATTCCTGTTCTCCTTGGCCTTATTCTTCTTGATAAAGTTGGCCATGGGATCCCCCTCTCGTTCTTGTTCTCTCAGCATCCGATCCAGATCTTCATCATCAATATAGCGGGCCAGAGGCTTCTGCATTTCCTTCACTGCATCCTCCACATTTTGTTGCTGCTGCCGGCTCTGGACAAGCCTGGGCAAATGGAACCAAGAGTACCCGCTATACCATTTAGCATCTTTACTCTTACTCTTACATGAACCACACCACTGCATTCGAAGAACCTCCTCTTTCCAGCATCCTAGGCCAAATAATGAAAAGGGTAAAATTCCTACAATACCACCTGCAGTGGAAAACGTATCAGTATTCAGCAAGGAGACCGAACACAGTGAGTTTCCAGTTCCCGAAAACAGCGTCAAAGGCAGAACATAAACCAACTGGTCAGAAGAGTAGGGAAGTAACTCCCTCCAGTCACTGCAGTCTTGTTCTGCCTTTCAGTGGCTTCCTTACCCTTTTCCCCACCGGGCATACAGCTCATCTCTCTCTGAGTCCTTCTCTGCTTTTCTCCTTTGCTGTAAACGTTCCAGTTTCAAATTCCTCTTACGACCAGACTTATCTCGAAACACGGTTTCAGCATGTTGGAATTCACCTGCAAAGGAAAATTATGCCTTTCAAGATAAGTATCAGGTATCAAAATCAGAAATAATATTTTAATAGCTGGAATCAACCACTTAGGATTCTGATACTAAATAAGAACTTCTGCAGCCAGACTACAAGTAGTTCCTAGTAATACCTAAGTGCATATTGGTGATGATCTTGAAAACTATTATGTTTCAAGGAAAAGAACCACTTGGACCCACTGAGAAGTTAAAATAATGCATAATAACAGAGTTGAAATTTGATAGCAATTAAAAGCTTAAAATATCAGGTACAATAAGCCACATTTAAAAAAGAAAAGCAAAGCTACATGAACCTCAGTTGATCTCTGCACTTTCACATTTTTACCTTCAAATGCCATGGTTTCTTGGTCCCATTTCTTGAGTTCCTGCTGCTCTCGCTGTATGTCAGTTAACACCAACCCAGTTTTAGCCCCAGAATACATGTGTGCAGCCTATGCAATGGAAAAGGGAGCATCCAACATTAATGAGACAAAGCAGCAGTAGGCTCTACGGGTATACACAGTTAAGTGTATTTTTGTATAAAGATTGGCAATAACCAAATTAAAAACTCTTAACTTTGTAACCCTATTATTAGTCACAGAATTCACAAAATAGAAAAGAAATAAGATTAAAATTGATGGGAAATCAGTAGTACTATCAAGTTTAAGAGTAAACAAAAACATAAACCAAAAAGATATGAAAGAGCAGGCTCAGCGTTTGTATTTCTGATTTTTCAGCATATAAACTGCATATGTGAGGGCTCACTCTCAGGCCACTTGACCATAAACCTGTATCAAGCTCTAAGCACACTGGTAGAGACTCACACTATAAAATATTCCATTTAAAATACAAACTCAAACCTAAGGGGTGTCTAACCCACAGCCCACGGGCCACATGTGACCCAAGATGGATATGAATGCAGCCCAACAAAAAATGATTATTTAAAACCTTTTTTTTGCTCATCAGTTTTCATTAGTGTTTGTATACTTAATGTGTGGCCCAAGACAACTCTTCTTCCAGGGTGGCCCAGAGATGCCAAAGATTGTACACCTGTTAAACTAAGCCCTCCAGTAGAGATCTACTCTGATAAAATATTCCATTTAAAATACAAACTTAATCCTAAGATACTTAAATTGTGGATATACTTCAGGATAATGAAAAGATATGACCAAATCAAAACTTTTTACCGAACTCCACCTTGTATCAAGATAACAAACCAACCCACAAATGGAACATAAGAGTATATCCAGATATCCCCTTGAGCCATGTGCTAAATCTGATCAATATTAAATTGTTCATGGACTAAAGAGATACATAAAATGTCAAGGGGTCCAGTTGAAACACAGCCCTTACTTTGTGACCCAAAAGAGAAGAAGCCTTCTTCCTGGGTTAGGAACAGGCTAGTCTACCCCGCCAGGCGGGACCACACAGGCTACAGAGCAGACTTACATTAAAAAGTCCGCACTGGAATAAGACGTGCGCACCACAGGTTCTATCGTCCTGTTCCTGAACCAGCTCGTGGAGTAAGAACCCTTTACAAGTACTGGTGTTCTGTACAACACAATTACTCAGGGTTCATGTGGATTTTTTCACATAACTCAGACTACATCATAGATTTCAAATAAAACAAAACACTGACTTTCCAGGTGACACAATTTCTAAAAGTAGGTTTATATTTTAAGTGCCACTCTTTAAATCTGAATACAGTGATCTGCACTCAAATTAATAATAATTAACAATCACCATCATCATCATCATCATCTTGCACTAAATGCTTACTTTGTCCCAGGCACTGTGCTAAAAGTGGTACTTACACCAACTCACTTAGTTTTCACAATAATCTTATGAAGTACATACTGTTATCCACGTTTTGCCAATAAAGAAACTGAGGCTTAGAAATTATGTATCTTGCTCAAATTTCACAGAGAGAAAGTGGAAAAGGATTCGAATATGTGCCACATTTGATGCAAGCTTTGTGCTCCTAACTGTACTCTGTAAACTATAGTTCTTACTTTATGCCCAAGAAAATAGGAAGTTTTCTAGACCTATTAAAATGAGATTTATGGAAACAAGATGATGCAAAGCCAGAAACTACTTAGGAAGTCCGGTATCTGCAAGTTCATCTGGGCTAGGTTAGAGGGAGTCCTGCCTTCAGAGAGCAGGAAAGACTCCTAGAGGTCCTCTGACCTAGATTTACTCTACCACCAAGCTATCCCTCCTCCTCCTCCTCCCCCTCCTCCCCCCCCTTTGGCTTGGATCTCTGGGGCTTATATAGAGCTAGAAGATGGGAGTCACTCTAAGAGGAAAACATGGGTCCTGAAAACTCCTACCTTTGTCCCCAAAGGCTGCGTCCTTCGAGGTGGAGACAGATCGGAATCAGAAGATTTGGCCCTCTGTTTCCTCCTTGGTGGGGAGAGGTCAGAATCAGAGCTCTGGTGTCTAGGTCTATTCCGTGGAAGTGACAGATCTGAATCGGAATTCTGGTGCCCTGACCTTTGTTTATTCCGTGGAGGAGAAAGATCTGAATCAGAGGCTTTCCTACTGTCACTCTGGTAGGAAGAAGAGTCCAATGTGTGACTCTGATGTCTTCTAGGTGAAGAGCTTGAATGAAATTTCCTATGGCTGGGTGAAGAGCCTAGGAATTAAAGAACAAAGACGGTAATCCGCTTGTCAGAATCTTAAAAAAAGAACTTGCTGGGTTAACATTCAACATTCATTTAGTCCTCCTGTATCACTGACCTAAACACAAGTACAGATGACATTGGAGCAAAGTCAGATACAATTTTTAAAACCAATAGACAGCATATGGGGTTCCATTCCAAGTTACTAGTGACTGTGATCAGTCACTAGTAACTAGTAGCATAATCTTCTACATCATATTTATCTAAACACAGAACAGGCGAAATAGCCTCCACTCAAATATCAGTGGTGTGGTGAAAATTAAAACTACCTAGGATATAGTCTGAAGTCCTCAGACTAAAGGATAAGAATATATTTGAATTTAAAAATTAAAACAGTAACTAGGGACAAAAGATGTATGAAAAAACTTCACCACATAGGCCCAAAATGTAGACATAAGCATCGCAAATTACCTCCCAAAAACACAATCAGGAATACATATCAATGATCTTTAAACACAACCCTCTAATCCAGTAAGTCAATTTCTATTTAGTTTCCTAGGAAACATATCTAGAAGTACTTAATTTCCAAGAAACCTATCTAGAAGTAGAAAAAGAAATAACCCAGAATGGGCAACAGTTTATGTACATAGATGTTCATTATAGAATTACTAAAGCAAAATTTAGAAATAACCTAAAATATGCAGTATTAGGAAAATGGTTCAGTAAATGTATATAATACAACACCAATAAAAATTATATTAATAAACAGATTTTTTTATGACATGGAGAAGAAAGAAAAAGAGCAATACATGTAATATGTATATAACACATAGAGAGGGCTCAACTACATCAAAATGAATAGAAAAAAGACTAAAAGAACATTGGCTACAAACACTAGGTGACTGCCTCTGAATGACAGAATTTTGTATGACCTTTTCCCTGCTTCTTTATATATTTCTAGACATTCTGAAGCTTCTACAACAAATATAGTACTTTTATGTGGGCTAGGGAGAATAAACAAAAGGATATACAAAAATTTCTTTCTGCCCTGGCCGGGTGGCTCAGTTAGAGCATCATACCATACATCAAAAGGCTGAGGATTCAATCCCAGGTCAGGGAACATACCTAGGTTGTAGGTTCGATCCCCAGTCAGGGCATGTACAGGAGGCAACCAACCATACCTGTCTCTCTCTGCTCCACCTTCCTCTCTCTCTAAAAATCAATAAATATATCCTTAGGTGAGGATTTAAAAAAATTAACTCCTTCCCTCCTACTGTAATATTTAACGCTCTTCAATCCAATCCTCACCACTTCCCTACAGCGTTTAAAACTTCTCCAGAGAAACTCCATTTTCATTTCTAAAGACATAAATACGTAACAAAGCAAGTAAAAGATCCAAAATAAAGCACCTAGAGAGTAAGTTTCTCACATGGACCATCAATGCTCACCTTTAGAATCATGCTCTTTATTTCTGAAATGGAATTTTGCTTGCTTTTTCCGTGGAGGAGAGAGGTCCGCATCACATTCGTATTTGCTGTTCTTCGAGGCTGAGAGGTGAGAGAGTCCTGGTCCCTTCCGATGTGGAGGACTTTTGCTGGAGGCTTTTTCTGGGACTTTACTGCTTTTGGTTCTAGGCAGTGAATGAGGAACCCCAGGTGCCGAATCAGGGGAGTCATGATACGGCCTCTTGATCTGCGATGAATCCAAGGAATCAAGAGTCCTTTTTGGTTGAGAAGTGTCAGGGGAGCTGTTACGGGCCCTTCTATGGGGACAGATATCTGAGGAACTGTGATGGGCCCCCTTAGGAGATACACCTAAAGGGCGATAATGTTTCCTGAGAGGAGAGGGATCCGGTGAATCATGCCGGGGCCTCCTAGGAGGAGAAGGGTCCGGGGTGTCGTGACGGACCCTCCTAGGAGGAGAGGGGTCCGGGGTGTCGTGACGGACCCTCCTAGGAGGAGAAGGGTCCGGGGTGTCGTGACGGACCCTCCTAGGAGGAGAAGGGTCCGGGGTGTCGTGACGGACCCTCCTAGGAGGAGAGGGGTCCGGGGTGTCGTGACGGACCCTCCTAGGAGGAGAGGGGTCCGGGGTGTCGTGACGGACCCTCCCAGGAGGAGATGAATCCAGGCAGTCATGATGGAAATGTCTGTGTGAAGGTAGATCCTCACTGTGATCTAAACACAAACAGCAGAGTCAGATTCCTACAGATGCTGTCACCATGAGTATCCAAAGTTTCAAAAGATGCCCCAGCAGCATACATCTCAAAACTACTCAGCCCAAAACTACTCTGCACAGCTCCTTTGCTTAGGAACAGCAAACCAGCACCCAGGAACATCTTAAAAATAATCTCATTTATTTGCCTAACAAGTCTTAAATTTGCAAAGCATTTTAAATACAGTTCTTATATTATACCCTGTAAGGCAAGCAGGGCAGGTATCTTGTTTTACAATCATGAAAATAGAGGCTTCAAGGAGCTGAATGGTTCTCACCTGAGATCACAGCTCCAAGATGAAGAGACAGACTAGAACCCCAGTCTTCTAACTCTCAACCCAACGTTCTTCCCAAAATCTTATTTATGCAGACTTCCCAGTCAGAGTTCCTACTGAAATTTAGCCTAGATAGCTTATAGTTTGTACTCACTCTTCTTTAAAAAGACAAGTTAACTAAACCTGTGACACATCAAAATGAACGCTATCAACTATTTAATCCATGCCAATGTACTGCTCATTAAAGGGAGAGAGATCACCAGGAAAAAAGGATCAGCATTTACTGATCCGATACTACACGCTAACGTTTTATACAGATTACCTTGTGCCATTCTCACGAGCCTAGGAGAAAACTACTACTCCATTTCATAGATATGAAAGTTGATACCCAGAAAGATTAAGTAATTTGCCAGTCATACTGCTAATAAGTGGTGGAGTAAATGTCCAAATCCAGACCCACTGGACTCCAGTCCATGTACACTCTTTAAAAATATGCAGTTGAACATTCTAAGAGAGGCCAGGATGGCAGAAGCAGAGTATGGGAGGGGAAAAGTAGGAAACTGATGTCATCATACACAATAGGATGCCAAATTGTGTAGGGACTTAAGACACTGTGAGGACTTAGTGAGAGGGGAAGCCACTGGAAGGTTCTGAGCAAAGAAGTGAGATGATGTGACTTTTAAAGAATCACTCTGAGTTCCAGCCAAGATGGATGCATAGGTAGAAACCCTTCACTTCCTCGCACAACCAAAGGAAGGATAATAACCAATCTAAAAACAATAAACAACCAGAAAATCAAACTGCATGGAAATCCGACTACCAAGGAATTAAAGAAACATTGAACCACACCAGTAGGAGGGAGACGGCAACCAGGCAGCGTGGGACCGCGCAGGTGGGGCTGGCTGAGAGGTCCCACGGTGGGCTGTGTGAGCAAGGCCAGCTGGCTGAACGGGAAACTAAGATTCAAAGCTGGCTGTAAACTATGGCGGGGATTGCCGTGGCGGGAGAAACTCCCAGTCTCACACAAGAGTTCACCGGAAAGTGGGTCTACAGCTGAGTAAGTGAGTCCAATTGTTCTCTCTGTGACCCCTCCCCCACAGACAGCACCACAAAGAAGCAAAGAGGGTTGCTGTCCTGGTGAATACCTAAGGCCCCGCCACCTTACAACATAACAAGTTCACCAAGACAAAGAAATATGGCCCAAATGAAAGAAGAGATCAAAACTCCAGAAAAAGAGCTAAACGACATGGAGTTGGCCAACCTATCTGATGCAGAGTTCTAAACACTGGTAATCAAGATGCTCACGAAACTGACTGAGCTCAACCACAAAATGAAGGAAGTAGTGAAGGCTACCCAAAGTGAAATAAAGCAAAATATACAGGGAACCAACTCAAATCAACTAGAAGGAAACCAGACTCAATTAACAATTTTGAACAAAAAGAAGAAATAAACATCCAACCAGAACAGAATGAAGAAAAAATACTTCAAAAAAAGAGGACAGGCTTAGGAACCTCCAGGAAAACTTTAAACATTCTAATATACAAATTACAGGGGTGCCAGAAGGAGAAGAACAAGAGAAAGAAGTTAAAAACTTATTTGAACAAATAATGAAGGAACACTTCCCCAGTCTGGCAAAGGAAACAGACTTCCAGAAGTCTAGGAAGCCCAGAGAGTCCCAAAGAAATTGGACCCAAGGAGGAACATACCAAGGCACATCATCATTAAGTTACCCAAGATCAAAGATAAAGAGAGAATCTTAAAAGCAGCAGGAGGAAAGGAGACAGTTACCTACAAAGGAGTTCCCATTAGACTATCAGCTGATTTCTCGAAAGAAACCTTACAGGCAAGAAGATGCTAGAAAGAAGTATTCCAAGTCATGAAAGGCAAGGACCTACATCCAAGATTACTCTATCCACCAAAGCTGTCATTTAGAACACAAGGGCAGATAAAGTGCTTCCCTGATAAGGTCAAGTTAAAGGAGCTCATCATTATCAAGCCCTTATTATATGAAATATTAAAGGAACTTATCTAAGAAATTGAAGATCAAAACTATGAACAGTAAAATGACAACTAACTCACAACTATCAACAA
Organism: Anoura caudifer; assembly: GCA_004027475.1. Lineage (NCBI taxonomy): Eukaryota > Metazoa > Chordata > Mammalia > Chiroptera > Phyllostomidae > Anoura > Anoura caudifer. Next base: position 184,378 of record PVKU01002027.1, on the reverse strand, counting down.
CTGAACCTAAAGAAAAAACTAAGCAAACAGCTAGAACAAGAACAGAATCAGAGAAATGGACATCATATGGTGGGTTTTCAGTGGGGAGAGGGAGGGGAAGAATGGGGGGGAAGGTACAGGGAATAAGAAGCATAATTGGTAGGCATAAAACAGATGGGGAGAGGTTAAGAATGGTATAGGGACTTCCGGCCAAGATGGAGGTGTAGCTGGACACCCTGTGCTTCCTCTAACAACCAAGATTAAGGACAACAAAAATATAGAACCAAAAAAAAAAAAGAAAAGAAAAGAAAACCCAACCAGGACAAAGAGAAAATTGAATAGTGCAGGAGTCCAACAATATTCACCCAGACTGGTAGGAGGGGCGGAGTCCGTGGCTGGGGGAGTCAGGTCGTGGCAGGATAAGCCGGTGTCCCAGGTACACGGTCACTCCAGGCACACAGGCAGCGGCATTGCCGAACTGGAGCAGACCCAGCGAGGCGTACAAGGCGTACACGGACACTCATTCTCACACAGATAAACCAGGTGAAAACGGGCAGCAAGACAGACTGCGCAACACAGGGCCCCAGGGCCGGGAAGTGAAGCCTAAGCACCCATTGAAAACACTTGTAGGGGCTGAGGTGCCGGGAGGGAGTCCCAGCCTCACAGGAGAGTTCATTGGGGAGACCCGCGGGGTCCTGGAGTGTGCGCAGGCCCACCCACAGGAAAGTCAGCACCAGAGGGGCCCAACTGGATAGGGGAAAGAGACTGGGGAGACTGGAAGCTGCAAGAGAACTCAGAGCAAGCGCCATTATTCTCTCTCGGACCCCACCCCCAAATCCAGCATCACAACCCATCGACCTGGCTGCCCCACCCTGGGGAACGCCTAAGGCTCCACCCCTCACTACATAACCACCACAACTAGACAAAAACAGAAAGACCAAAACCAAGGATGGCTCAGATGGGAGGGCAGACTCAGGGCCGGAGCTGATTCATCTGAGCAACCAGGAGGTAGTCAACCTATCAGATGCAGAGCTCATAGCGCTGGTAGCCAACCTATCAGAAGCCCAGTTCAAAGCACTGGTGATCAGGAAGCTCACAGAATTGGTTGATTTTGGTCGCAAATTAGAGGAACAAATGGAGGCTACAATAAGTGAAATGAAGAAAAACAGGGAACCAATAGCGATGGGAGGAAAACTGAGACTCAAATCAATGGAGTGGACCAAAAGGAAGAAAGAAACAACCAAACAGAAAAGAAGGAAGAAACAAGAATTCAAAAAAATGAGGAGAGGCTTAGGAACCTACAGGACATCTTTAAACATCTCAACATCCGAATTATAGGGGTACCAGAAGGGGAAGAGGAAGAGCAGCAAGTGGAAAACTTATTTGAACAAATAATAAAGGAGAACTTCCCCAATCTGGCAAAGGGAATAGACTTCCAGGAAGTCCAGGGAGCTCAGAGAGTGCCAAAGAAGTTGGACCCAAGCAGGAACACACCAAGGCACATCATAATTACATTATCCAAGATTAAAATGAAGGAGAGAATTCTAGAAGCAGCAAGGAATAAAGGCAGAGTCACCTACAAAGGAGTTCCCATCAGACTGTCAGCTGATTTCTCAAAAGAGACCTTACAGGCAGGAAGGGGCTGGAAAGAAGTATTCCAAGTCATGAAAGTCAAGGACCTACATCCAAGATTGCTCTATCCAGCAAAGCTTTCATTTAGAATGGAAGGGCAGATAAAGCCCTTCTCAGATAAGGTCAAGTTCAAGGAGTTCATCATCACCAAGCCCTTATTATATGAAATGTTAAAGGGACTTACTTAAGAAAAAGAAGATTAAAAAAATAGGACAGTAAAAAGACAGCAAACTCACAAAGCAAAACTTTTTGTTTTGTTTGCTAAAACAAAAGCGAACTAAGCAAACAACTAGACCAGGAGCAGGAACTCAGAAATGGAGATCACATGGAGGGTTTGCAACAGGGGAGTGAGAGGAAGAGAGAGGGAGAAAAGGTACAGAGAATAAGTAGCATTGACAGTGGGTAGAAAATAGACAGGGGAGGGCAAGAATAGTGTGGGAAATGTAGAAGCTAAAGAACTTATGAAACAAGGTCATGAACTAAAGGGGGGGAATGTGGGCTGGAGGGAGTGTGAAGGGTGGAGGGGAATGATGGGGGAGAAATGGGACAAATGTAATAGCATAATCAATAAAATATAATTAAAAAAAGAATGGTATAGGAAACAGAGTTCAAAGAACTTATATGTACAACTCATGGACATGAACTAAGGGGGTAGGGAATGCTAGAGGGCTGGGGGTGCAGGGCAGAGTGGGGAAAAACAGGGAAAACTGTTATAGCATAATCAATAAGGTATACTTTTTTAAAAGACTTTATTTATTTATTTTTAGACTGAGGGGAAGGGAGAGAGAAAGGGAAGAAGAGGAACATCAACATGCAGCTGCTTCTCCAGCTCCGCCCACTGAGGGCCTGGCCCACAACCCAGGCACGTGCCCTGACTGGGAATTTAACCGATGACCCTTTGGTTCACAGGCCAGTGCTCAACTACACCAGCCAGGGCCCAACAAAATATACCTATAAAAAAAGAATCACTTTAGCTTCTATTTTGACAATAGATGGTAGGGGAGCAAGAGGATGACTCAGGAGGCTGCTGCAGTCCTCCACGTGAGAGACAGTGGGGATGGCAAGGGGGACATGCAAGCAGGGAATGAGGCATGTACATAAATTCACATGAGATGGTGCACAGGATCTGATGAAGTAATTGATGTAGGGTGTTAGAAAAAGAGAGTTAGGGAGATTCCAAGATTTTGGCCTGAGCCATTTAAAGAATGGAGTTTCCATTTACTAAAATGGGAAAGACTATAAAGAATGGGAAGAGATAAATTTAATTTTGGAGATGTCAAGTTTGAAATGCCTATTAAATTAACATATGGGATATGAGTCTGGAACTCAGAATAAAGTCCCAGGCTGGATATGTAAATTTGGGAGACATCAGCATGTAAAGAGTATTTAATGCCATGAGATCATCTAGATATTCAGGGTATACAGAAATTTTAAAAAGTTATATAAGAATCCCTAGAACACCTGAGCATTTAGGAATTGAAATGGTAATGAAACCAAAGAGAGAAAGAGCAACCACTGAAATAAGAGGAAACCAGGAAAGAAAATCAGGAAGAGCAACCAAGTCAGTTGACCAGGGGCTACAAGTGACCATTGGCTACGACACTGGAGTGGTGAGGGTGGAAGCCTGATTGGAAAGGGTTCAAAAAGGAATGGTAAGATCAGAAATGGAGAGAGGGAGGACAGGTAATTTGGAGAAGGAATTTGGTATTAAGAGTAGGGTGGCATTAAAGTGAAGTGATACTTCAGGGTCATGAGAGTAATTTTTAAATTATTTCATCCATAAATATAAAATTTCTACAAGTTAACATTCTTTTTTATAAATATAACCTCAATACCACTATCTCACCTAAAAAATTAACAATAATTCTAAAAAACTAACAATAAGTCATCATCTCTCCTATCCTGTCAACCTTCAGATTTCCCTAATTGCCTATTTATTATTGCCTATTAATTGCAGATTTATTGGGATATTATAATTCAAATGCCATGTAATTCACTCATTCAAAGTATACAACTTAAAAAAAAAAAGGTATGCAACTTAACAAATTTCTAGTATCATAAAAAAAATGTAGTTGAGGAAACAATTTGAAACTTTCTGTTTTTAAAAGCATAGCAGAAGGATTGTTTATAGCAACTCAGGACATTTCCAAAATCTAGTTTCTCCCTCCCTCTGTTACTTATGATTGAGAGCTATGGCCCAAATACAAATAAAAGCCAGGCAGGACCCAATGAATACTTATTAAATGGATGAATTAAGCCTATTCAATTCCTTCACTTTGGAGAGTAGGCCTAAATAATTAGAATCCACCCCTCAGAGGAAAGTACTGATATCTGTAGGAGACCTGACAATAAATCTAATCCATGAGTTTGATAAATTCCATGTCATTTATTAAAAAGAAAGTAAGGGTCAGAGATCAGTAAGGATATTTCCAGCAACAAATGAGGACGGAGCAGTGAGAATGAAGCAAAACAAAAAGAATTATTTGTGTGTGTGTTTATGCATATGTCACTTCCTAGACCTACAGAGATGGAGACCAAAAGACTGTCTCTGAAAAAAGGATTATAGAAAAAACTGAAACACTACTACAGGATAAGGCAGGAAATAATGATTAAAATAGTCTAACCACTATGTTGTACATGTAAAACTAATATAACATTGAATGTCAACTGTAATTGAAAAGTTTTTAAAACTATAAAGAGTAAAACAGGATTCAAATGAAAGAATACTAGTCAAGTTTTCATTCATAAAACAAAATAATGCACTGAACATTAACTGAGAAAACAGTGATCACTAATCTACAGTCAACTCTCACTTTTGCTGTGCATTTTTTTCAAATCAGAGTTGCAGGATAATTAATCTGAAGACACAGAGTGTAAGACAGTGCAAAAAACGAATTAGCATCAAGGGTGAACTGGAGTTAAACAACTATCAAGTAGTGAGATCCTCGTTTATGAAGGTATGAACACAAGGGGTAAAAAATCAGCACACCTACTGGCCACAGAGAGCTCGAATAACTGCTGCATCCAGGGCTGTGCTGCAACTCACTGGGACTATGTATTAGTCTGTGTCCTGCAGTAAACAGGACTACCTACTAAGTTGCTGAAAAGGGGAAACGACTTCCAAGCCTTAAGTGATGATTTACCAAGAAGCAGCAGGCTACAAGAATCAAATACCTTTTAGCAATTCAACAAACATTTATCAGTGCACCTCCCTATGCTAGGCTGGAGGAATAGCAAGGTAAATAAGACTTGGCCTCATCTCTGCTCAGACATGATAGACAAATGCCCTTTGTCCAACTCAAAAACTCAAACATTTTGTTAAATACGGAATTAAATTATTGGCCCACGGAGATGATGTAGAATGGGCACATGGAGGATAATGCCCTGTAAAATACCAATATTTAAGGGAAAAACAAAGATTTATCGACACAAAGGACAAAAAACTTTGGTCCTTGACCCATACATGAGTTGCTTCATTCAGAGAGAGGACAGAAGTTATTCAAGTCTTCAAACTCTGCTCTTCAGATGCTTATAAACTCCTCCAAAGTCCTGCCTGTATACTAAGTACTCACCTATTCTAGACCAGAGAAGAATGGGTGCTGAAAGGTCCCCAAATGATGCACTTTCTGACCTCAGTAACCCTAATACCAAAATATAAGAAAAAGTGGGATACCTGGTCTTTCAGTTCCCACATCTTACTACCTCTGACAGTAGTAAGTTCCGAATTCTATTTTATGCTGTATTTTTCAGGATCAATGACAAATTAAAACAAACTATGCATTCCTCAAAAAAAAAAAAAAAAAGTAGAAAAGAAAAAAAAGGCTTCCCTTATAAATGGGAAATTTAGATTGATCTACTGTTAGAACTCACCTCCCAGAAGCTTCCATTTGGCACTGGAACGAAAGGTTTCCATCTGCTTTACCTCTTCTGGTCTCTCATCCACAAATTCAGCCACCTGTGGCAGGCAGGACACTACGCTGAGGAAACCCACAGGATACAGCCAAGGAGTACTGCTGTCTCGAGAACCTTAAGTCACAACCATTCCCATTCCTAATTCCCATGGCACGTACAGACCCAGAACAGCCAAGAAGAGAGATCTAGTGATTCTCAGTTCTGTTTGCTCCATAAACATCTGATTGTCACTGGATGGGTTAATTCTAGATCTTTCTCTGACTAATCAATTCCCCTCCAAAGGTTAATTTCATTCATTACAAGCCTTTTTATCAACTTGCCAGGGACACAACTGCCACCTGTAAGATAAAAGCTAAATTCCCTTTACCGTTTTATTTTTACCTCTTTATTTTTATTATATTGCATTCAAAGTGAAAACAAAGCAGGCTCCGGGTCATGCCCATCACTCATCAAGGGCTTTGGGTTCCTTACAAAACCTTTCTTGTTATAGGTAGTCACAATGATAGCTATTCTTGAACCCAAGCAAAAGAAGTCATGAAGACATACAAAGAATCATAGAATCTTAAAGAGAGAAAACTCTGCTTCATATCATCCAAACTCCCAAACAAATGTGGCATCTTCCTTATAATATCCTTGATACATGATTACTCACCCAGTCTCTCCCTCATTATGTTAAAAGGCAGTCCGCTGCATTTTGGGGGCAATGCTAGAAAGTTCTTAGTTTTATTGGACCAGTATCTACCTTCCTATAACTTCTTTCCACTGACCATAGTTCTGACCTCTGACAACTGATCCTCCTTCCATATAACAGACTCTCAAAAAGGGCTGGCATGATAAATTCTAGTTACAGAGTAACAACTATGTGCAAGGCAATGTTCTGCACTTTACTATCTCACTTAATCCTCACAATAGCCCTGCAAAGAAAGGTTCCACACTACTAAAGGGCAACTATGACTCAGATAAATTAAGGAACTTTCTCAATGTCACAAAGTAGCAAGTGGCAGAACTGGAATTCAAACCCAAGACAGAAAACCTCTCCACTTCTCTTCTCCCAAGGGCCTACCATCATTCCTCATACAACCTAGTTTTCACGCCTCTCCACATGCATTAAAAGCACAGGCTTTCAAGCAAGGTGAACTGAGATCCAAATCCCCAGCTCTGTCACTTTAGTATCTGTGTAACCTTTGGCAAGTTATTTTCTCTAAGCCTCAATTTCCTCATTTGTAAAAGTACGTTTCAAAAGACTGCTAGCAGGACTCCATGAGATAGTTCATGTAAGCTTAGCAGTACTTGTGCATGGTGAATGCTTAATAAATTATACCTATTATTCTTTCCTGCTACTACTATTGTGGTTGTTCCAGTTATTTTGCCATTATTACAGATGGAGGTGATGGTTTTGCAGTAATAAAAATGTATTCAATGACCAAGATCTGTTTCAACCAGTTTAGAGAGCAGCAGGGCTAAAGCCTCCCTATTTTGGTTTTGGAGCAATCATAGGAGCAAAAGATAGTATTGTAAAGGGAAATTAACAGAGGACCACATAAAAATTACAATTTTTAAATGTCAAGACTATTATAAATTAAAAGGCAAAGATAAAATATACCTATGAAACATAAAACAGATTATACTTATTAATAAATATCAAATAAATCAATGAAAAAAATTAAAATCCCAAATTTTCTAAAAATGAAATATCAAGAAATTCATAAAATAGAAATGCCCAACAAACATATGAAAAATTATTCACTTCACTATTTTTCAAAGAAATTGGATACCATTGTTCACCTGCCAAGCTGGCACAGGTTTGCCATGCGTTTTGTTGTTGTTAATAATGTCCAAGTATTGATGAAGAAATGGAAAAACTGGCATTCTCACACCAGTTTTTACACTCAGGTGGTACCAGAGTGTAAACTGGTACCACCTTTTGGAAAGCAATACGGGATGTATCTCAAAAGGACCATAATTTCACTTCATAGGAATAAATAATGGAACCCTACAATGATTTATTTATGTTTATGAAAGCATTTGCTATTACAGTTGCCCCATTTTTTCTCCCCTTTATTCTCCTTCATCCTGCATCCCTCCTCCCACCAGCATGCCCCCACCCCTTAGTACATGTCCATGGGTCATACACGTAAATTCTTTGGACTCTCCATTTCCTGTACTGTTCTTAACCTACCCCTATTTTCAAACTTCCCGTTATGCTTCTTATCCCATGTACCTTTTCCCCATTCTCTCCCCACTCCCTCCCCGCTGATAACCCTCCATGTGATCTCCATTTTGTGATTCTGTTCCTGTTCTAGATGTTTCCTTAGTTTTGTTTTTGCCTTTTTTAGGTTCAGTTGTTGATAGTTGTGAGTTAGTTGTCATTTTACTATTCATAGTTTTGATCTTATTTTTCTTCGATAAGTCCCTTTAACATTTCATATAATAAGGATTTCATGATAATGAACTCCTTTAACTCAACTGTATCAGGGAAGCACTTTATCTACCCTTCCATTCTAAATGATAGCTTTGCTGGATAGAGTGAGTAATCTTGGATGTAGGTCCTTGCCTTTCATGACTTGGAATACTTCTTTCCAGCCCCTTCTTGCCTATAAGGTTTCTTTTGAGAAATCAACTGCTAAGTCTTATGAGAACTCCTTTGTAGGTAACTTGTCTCCTGTTCTCTTGTTGCTTATAAGATTCTCTCCTTATCTTCAATCTTGGATAATGTAATTATGATGTGCCTTGGTCTGTGCTTCCTTGGGTCCAACTTCTTTGAGACTCTGAGCTTCCTGGACTTCCTGGAAGTCTATTTCCTTTGCCAGATTGGGGAAGTTCCCCTTCATTATTTGTTCAAGTAAGTTCTCATTTTCTTGCTCTTCCTCTTCTTCTGGCACCCCTGTGATTCGGATGTTGGAATGTTTAGAGTTGTCCTAGAGGTTCCTAAGCCTGTTCCCTTTTTTTTAATTGTTTCTTCATTCTGTTCTGGTTGAATGTTTATTTCTTCCTTCTGTCCCAGATTGTTGATTTTACTCCTGGTTTCCTTCCCTTTCCTGTTGCTTCCCTGTACATTTTCCTTTATTTCACTTTGCATAGCCTTCACTTTTTCCTCTATTTTGTGACCATACTCAACGAATTCTGTGAGCATCCTGATTACCAGTGCTTTGAACTCTGCATCTGATAGGTTAGCTACCTCTTCATTGCTGAGTTTTTTTAATGGAGTTTTGGTCCGTTCTTTCATTTGGGCCATTATTTCTTGGCATACCTATTACATTGTAAGGGGCAGAGCCTTAGGTATTTACCAGGGTGGGGCAACCCACGTCACTGCATTGTGGTTCTGTGTGTAGGGGGAGGGGTCAGAGAGGGAACAATGCTACTTGCTCAGCTCTTGCCCCACTCCCAATCACTTCCCCCAGGACCCGTAGCAAATTGGACCCTTCTGGTGCTGATTCCTGGGTGGGTACACTTGTACACGTTCTAGGATCCTGTGGGTCTCTCCAACAAACTCTCCTGTGAGGCTGGGAATTTCTCCAGCCTCCACAACCCCCATAGGTTTTTACAGCCAGTGTGGTCTGTCTCGCTCCCCAGTTGTTCCTCCCAGTTTATCTGCACACAAATATGGGACTGCCAGCTGCCACCTCACCAGTCCACCGGGTCCTCTAGCTGCTGCCGTGCCACATGTCCTCTCTGTTCCAGCTGCCTGTCTCCACGCCTCCTACCAGTCTGGATGAATGTTTCCTCTTTAACTCCATTGTCGGACTTCTATAAAGTTCAATTTTCTGGCAGTTCTGGTTGTATTTTCTTTTTTAATTTGTTGTTGCCCTTCTTTTGGTTGTGCAAGGAGGCAAAGTGTATCTACTTACACCTCTGACTTGGCTGGAAATCTCATTTTCATCTTTTAAGACAGGAAACAATCCAGCAACAAAACATTTTAAATTAATATGTATAGTGAGCTACTACACAACCATGAAAAATCACATTCTCGAAGAATATTTTAAAGTCTTACAAAAGTATTCACAATATATTGTTAAGTGAAAGAGCAGGTTCAGAAACTATGTATACAGTATGATTCCACTTATATTTGAAAAAATAAATAAGATAAAATATGCATAATCTATGAATTAAAGACATATCCATCCCAATGTTAGGAGTTATTACCTCTGGATAGTCACACTATAAGTAATTTTTATACTCTTATTTAAACTTTAAAGTTTCTTAAAATTCTCAAATACTCTATAATAAATATATATTGCTTTCATAAAATAATTAAAACAAATGTTAACATTAATTAGGTTTAAGCTATTCTAATCACAGCTCCATCACTGATGTTGAGCTTCTCTCTACAATTAGTTCCCTTTTCTATTTAGATGGGCCCCTCCATAAACAAAGAAGATAGTGTATAGGCATCATCAAAGAAAACTATTTTAAAAGAGCTGTTTAATAGTATTTTGTGCCCTCAACTCACCCTCTTACAAATCTACCCTGCACTAGGAGTCCAGATTGAAAGACTTGAATTTCAAGTCCTCACAGCCTCAAAGATACATACCACAGGCAAATCTCCATCCTCCTCCTCCTCCTCTTTTTCTGGCTTACTGGTGGAGATAGATGTCCAGCTCACATCATCATCCACAATGCGCATTCTAAATGTGAAAAAAAGATCAAAAAGGATTAATACTTACTATTTTTAAGATTTTATTTATTTTTAGAGAGGGAGCATGTAGGCAGAAAGAGAGGCAGAGAAACATTCATGTGTTAGAGAGACATCAATCAGCTGTCTCTCATACGACCCCAACTGGGGAGCTGGCCCACAACCCAAGCATGTGCCCTGACTGGGAGTTGAACCTGTGACCTTTCAGTTCGCATCATGGTACTCAATCCACTGAGCCACACCAGCCAGGGCAACAATCTTAAATAACAGCCTATGAACATTTATCTATTGGTTTTAGGATAAAGCTCAAAATTCTACAAGATCCTGCATGTTCTACCACATCTATTTTCACATACTCAGTTCCTTCCCTCTGCCTAAACTATTCTTCTCATTCTCTACTGGGAAACTCTTACTCATTCTTAAGATCCTAGCGTATACTTACATTTAACTTTCATGAGCATACCTTCCGAACTACTCTTCCTTAACTCCTCCATCTAAGAACCCCTATTGCACATTCTTGGAATACCTTCATTGCATATACCACAAAGGACATAAATCAATTAGTTGCCTAATTAGTTGTTGAAAGTTTGTCTCTTCATTAAACTATAATCTCCATCAGAATAGCAACTATGACTTTCTCATGAAGAGTGGTATTCTCCACACCCTGCAGTAACTGGCGTAAGAAGTACTGAATAAATGTTTGTTACATAGATCAACTATGAACAACTGCAAACAACAATAACTCATAATGTGAAGTTATTATCTGAAAAACCAAGATCACTTTATACATCTCTAATCACAACCACCACCATTTGATGTAAGTGACATCATTATTACTCTCCTTTTAAAGAAAACTACAGTTTAGACAGATAAAATATCTTGCCCAAAGGTTTAGACAGATAAAATATCTTGCCCAAAGGTTTAGACAGATAAAATATCTTGCCCACATGGATCATAAAGTGGCACAGCTAGGGCTCAAACACTGATCAGTGTTGCTCCAAAGCTCAGGACATTTTCACTACATGGCCCTGATTCCAAAGAATCCATTCAAGTCAGAGGGGCAGGAAGACAGAGGGTAAGGACAAGGCAAGAACCAAACCAGGAAAGAAACGGATCACCTCTGTGAGCATCTTTGACTTTCCTGGGTATATCAATTTCTGAGGGCAAACAGAGTGGCTTAAAACAACAGAAATATCTCTCACAGTTCTGGAGGCTTGAAGTCTGAAATCACAAGGTATCTGCAAGACAACTGTCCCCTGGGCTGTAAAGTCGAATATTTCCTTAATTTTTCCAACGTCTGCCAGCCCCAGGCATACCTTGGCTAACTGCAGTCAAGTCTAATCCCAGCCTCCACCTTCACCTGGTTGTTTTTCCTCTGCCAGTTTCTGTATCCAAGTGTCTCTCTTCTTAAAAGGGCGCCAGTCATCCTGGGTTTGGCGCCCATCCTGATCCACTATGCCCTAACTCTTACTCCATGGTAGTAGCGTAAAGCTTAAATAATTCATGTCTAAAATACCTAGGATAGTGCCCGGCATACGACAAGAACTGTACAAAGTCAGTTACTGTCAGCAGTAGCAGTACTGAGTAACAAGTGAGTACAGGCTTCTGACTCGGGACCGGAGGCCTTGGGACTGGAGGTTCGGGGCAGGTTCTGGGTCCTGAAGACCCAGACTCAGAGGCTTTGAATTAGCTCCACCATTACTCTCGGGGCCCAATATTCATTCTCTACGGGAGCGAACTGGACTGTAAAGGCGAGGAACGAATAATGCAGGTCACAGCCGGGCTTGAACTGAAGAGAACGGCCAGCGGCGCGAGCGAGGTCCGCACGGGCTCCGGGCTCGGGCTCCGGGCTCGGGCAGGCTCCGACGAGCCCGCCGCGGCGCGAGGCCGAACCGTGCGCAGGAGGAAGAGCCGGGCGGGGGCCGAGGGAAGCGCTGGAGGGGTGAGGGCGCCGAGCCCCCGCCAGGCCCAACTCACCCCTTGCCGCCGGCACCGCCGGGCTTAGGCCGCTTTTTGCGACGCTTGAGAATGGACTCGGAGCCCCCGCCGACGCCGGCATCTGCCCTGGACAAGTAACGCTTCAGATACTCGGCCTTGGAGAGCGGCAGAGCTGCCGCCATGGCAGCGGCGACGGCGGAGAGACGGCTCGGCGCTGGGGACAAAACGCTGAGCGGACGGCGGCGGGGAGGCGGGGCCAGGGCCGGAAGTGGCGGCGCGCCCTGGGCTCAGTGCGGGCTGACGGGCGAGCACGCCGGGCGCACCGGGTACCGGGCTCGAGCCTGCTGCCGGGCCTACTCTACAACTTTGTGAGCGCGCAGCCACGTTTCTTCGTTTGTCCATCCATCTGCTAATTCAGTACTCTATTCGGCAAGCGCTGCTGTAACCGTGAAACCACAGCCGGGGCCCAAACAAGATCTCTGCCCCCAGTACCTTCAGGAGGACCCTAGTGTGGTGGTTAAAAACAGACTCTGGAGTTTCAATGCATCTAAGTTTGAGTGCTGGTTCCGTAACTACCTAGCTCTACGGCCTTGGGCAAATCATTTTATGAATTGGAGATAACAGAGACACCAAATGCAATGGTTATGAGGACTGAGATAATGTTACTATGTAATGTGCTTGAAATAGTATCTTGTACATAGTATTATTTTTATTAGTGTAAGTATGTTTAGGTGATGAGGAATCTGCTCTAATAGGCTTCCATGTACCACTCAAGGCAGGAAATCAGGAATTCCAAACTAAACATAACTACTATGAAAAATGTGGAAACCTGTGTAATTTCCCCATGTTTGATATTGATAGTCCCCTGCTAGCTCTTTTAGAGAACATTTCCCATGAAAAGGACCTGCATCTGTTTTCAGCATAGCAAAATAGGAGAAGCTACAGAGATCGAATTCTAATACTCAAGCTTGGGGGGAAAGGAAAGACTTTCCTTCTTTTGGGCATTAAAAGCTTTACCTGAATTATCTCGTTTAACCCCTAACAATCCTCATACAATCTTATTAGCCTTATTTTTACTGATGAGAAAACTGAAGTTTGGAGAGGTTATTGAAGTTGTCCAACTTCACACAGCTGGTCCCTGGGGGCAGAAATGAGCAAAGTGGGGTGCAAGAGGTAACCCAATATTTTTTAAATATCAGATATATTTTTATCTCATGTATAATTGTTGTCACTTTTAAAGTATATTGGTCAAAAAGGCATTGTTATGCATTATAAATACACATCTTGGGATACATGTTCAAAAATATACAAAACAGGTTTGGAGATCACTGCATTGAAGCTTGATTTTTTTTTTTTTTAATTTTCTTTTTTCAATTAACGTTACATGCAATAATACATTAGTTTTAGGCATACAGCATAGTGGTTAGACATTTATATTAAAATGATAAAGTGATCCCCCAATAAATCTTGCACCCATGAGATGCCATATATAGTTATTAGAATATTATTGACTATTCCCTGTGCTGTACTCTTTATATTGCTCAAGTACAGTTGTCTTTATTTTCTACCCACCACTCCTATCCCTAGCACTCATCTACACCTCCCACCCTCGAACCCACCCTCTTTGACTTTGTCCATGTGTCCTTTATACATGTTCCTTGACAACCCTTCTCCTAATTTCTCTCAATACCCCTCTCCCCACACCTCTGGCTACTATCAGTTTGTTCTTTATTTCAATGTCTCTGGAAATATTTTGCTTGCTCATTTACTTTATTGATTAGGTTCCACTTATAGGTGAATACATACAGTATTTGTCTTTCACCACTTGGCTTATTTCACTTAACATAATGTTCTCCAGTTCAATCCGTGCTATTGCAAAGGGTAAAAGCCCCTTCTTTCTTTCTGCTATGTGGTATTCCACTGTGTAAATGTACCACAGTTTTTTTATCCACTCATTTACTGATGGGCATTTAGATTGCTTCCGGCACTGGGCTATTATAAATTGTGCTGCTATGAACATTGGAGTGCACAGGTTCTTTTGAACTGATATTTCAGGATTCTTAGGGTATAATCCCAGCAGTGGAATTGGCACATGAAAATGCAGTGCCATTTTTAGTTTTCTGAGAAAATTCCATACTGTTTTCCACAGTGGCTGCACCAGTCTGCATTCCCACCAACTGTGTACTAGGGTTCCCTTTTCTCCACACCCTCGCCAGCACTTGTTATTTGTTGATTTGGTTATGATGGCCATTCTGATTGGTGTGAAGTGGTATCTCATTGTGGTATGTCAATTAAAACCATTTGACCATGGTTTTAATTTGCATCTCTCTAGTGGCTAGTGATGCTAGTGATACAAATGAGCATCCTTTCATATGTCTCTGGGCCCTCTTTATGTCCTCTTTGGAGAACTGTCTGTTCAGATTCTTTGCCCATTTTTAAATTAGGTTGTATGTCTTCCTGGAATGGAGTCATGTGAGTTCTTTATATATTTTGGAGATCAAACCTTTGTCCAAGGTATCATTTGCAAATATATTTTCCCATACAGTTGGTTCCCCTTTCATTTTGCTGATGTTTCCTTTAGCTGTGCAGAAGCTTTTTTTTTTATGAAGTCCCATGTTTTTGTTCTTTCCTTTATGTGCCTTGCTCTAGGGGACATATCGGTGAAAATATTGCTGTGTAGAATATCTGAGATATTCCTATGTTCTCCTCTAGGACTTTTTTGGTGTTGTGACTTATATTTAAGTCTTTCATCCACCTTGAGTTTATTTTTGTGTATAGTATAAGTTGGTGGTCAAGTTTCATTTTTTTGCCCGTAGCTGCCCAGGTTTCCTAACACCATTTGTTGAAGAGGCTATTTTTATTCCATGTTGTGCTTCTGCCCCCTTTGTAGAATATCAGTAGACTTGGGTTTATTTCTGGGCTTTCTATTCTGTTCATTGATCTATGTGTCATGTTTTTATGCCAGTACCAGACTGTTTCAATCATAGTGGCCTTGTAATATAGTTTTGCATCAGGGATTGTGATCCCTCATACTTTGTTCTTCTTTTTCAAAATTGCCGCGGCTATTTGGGGTCATTTACAGGTCATATAAATTTTTGAAATGTTTGTTCTACATCAAAATATGCCACTGGTGAAATATGCCACTGATATTTTAATAGAGATTATGTTGAATCTATGAATTGCTTTGGGTAGTATGGACATGTAATGACATTAATTCTTTCAATCCATGAACCCAGTACATGCTTCCATTTATTTGTGTCTTCCTTAATGTCTTCCTTCAGAGTTGTGTAGTTTTCTGCGTACAGATCTTTCACCTCCTTGGTTAGGTTTATTCCTAAGTACTTTATTTTTCTCGTTGCTATTGAAAATCAGGATTTCTTTTCTTGATTTCTGTTTCTGATATTTCATTGCTGGCATACAAAAATGTCTTCAATTTCTGAAGATTGATTTTGTATCCCGCTGTTTTGCCAAATTCACTTAATAGGTCGAGTAGTTTTTTGGTGGAGTCTATAGGGTTTCCTGTAACATGTCATCTGCTAACAGTAACAGTTTTAATTCCTCCTTTCCAGTTTGGATGCCTTTTATTTCTTTTTCTTGTCTGATCTCTGTCACTAGGACTTCCAATACTATGTTGAATACAAGTGGTGAAATCAGACATCCTGTCTTGTTCCTGATCTTAGTGGGAAAGGTTTAGGTTTTGCCTGTTTGTGATATTGGCTGTATGTTTCTCATATATGACCTTTATTATATTGAGATATGCTCCCTCTACACCCACTTTGCTGAGTGTTTTCATCATAAATGGGTGCTGTACCTTATCAAATGCTTTTTCCACATCTATTGATATGATCATGTGATTTTTGTCTTTGCTTTTTTTACGTGATGTATTACATTTATTGACTTGCGAATATTGTGCCATTCTTGCATCCCTGGGATGAATCCCACTTGGTAATGGTGTATGATCTTTTTAATGTATTGCCAGATGCCAATATTTTGTGGCGGATTTTAGCATCTATGTTCATCAGCAATATTGGTCTGTAGTTTTCTTTCTTTGTTGTATCTTTATCTGGTTTCAGGATTAGGATGATGCTGGCTTCATAAAAAGAGTTTATGAATCTTCCTGCTTCCTCAATTTTTTGGAATAGTCTGTGAAAGATAGGAGTTAGCTCTTCCTTAAACGTTTTGTAAAATTCTCCTGTGAAACCATGTGGTTCAGGGCTTTTGTGTGCTGGGTTTTTTTTGTTTGTTTGTTTGTTTGTTTTTTTACTTCTTCAGTTTCACCAACTGTTATCTATCGGCTTGTTCAGGCTTTCTGCTTCTTCATTCAGTTTTGGAAGTTTATATTTTTCTAGAAATTTGTCAATTTCACCCAGATTTTCAAATTTCTTGGCATATTTCTGTTCATAGTAATTTCTAATAATCCTTTGTATTTCTGAGGTATTGGTTGTAATCTCTTCTCTTTCATTTCTCACTTTATTTATTTGGGTCCTTTTTCTTTCTTTCTTGATGAGTCTGCCTAAAGGCTTGTCTATTTTGTTTATCTTTTCAAAGACCCAGCTCCTGGATTAACTGATCCTTAGAATTGTGCTTTTAGTCTCCATGTCATATAATTCTGCTCTGATCTTGGTTATTTCCTTCCTCCTACTTGCTCTGGCCTTTGTTGTTGTTCCTCCAGTTCTTGTAGATGTAGGATTAGGTTGTTTATTTGAACTGTTTTCATCTTTTTCATGTAGGCCTGAATTGCTATGAACTTCCCACTCAGGACTGCTCTTCCTGTGTCCCATAGGTTTTGGACTGTTGTGAGTTCATTTTCATTTGTTTCCAGAAACTTTTTGATTTCCTCCTTGATATCATTCTTAACCCATTCACTCTTTAATAGCATGCTATTTAATCTCCATGAATGTGAGTGTTTGGGAGAGTTTTCCTTGAAGTTGGTTTCTAGTTTCAGTCCCTTGTGGTCAGAGAAAATGCTTGATATGATTTCAATTTTCTTGAATTTGTTGAGTCTTGTTTTGTGTCCTGTCATGTGGTCTAGTTTTGAAAATGCTCCATGTGCACTTGAAAAGAATGTGTATTTTGCTTCTTTGGAATGCAAGGTTCTATATATATCAGTTAAGTCCATTTGATCTAGGGTATTGTTCAATGCTGCATATCCTTGTCAATACTTTGTTTGGAAGATCTACCCATTTCTGACAGTGGGGTGTTAAAATCCCCTAGTATAAGTGTGTTGCTGTCAATATCTTTCTTGATGTCCTCCAAAATTTTCCTTATATATTTGGGTGCTCCTATGTTGGGTGCATATGTGTTTATAATGTTTATGTCTTCTTGATAAATTCTTCCCTTGAGTATTATGTTGTGACCTTCTGTGTCTCTTTATGGCCTTTGAAGTCTGTTTTTTCAGATATAAGTATTGCTACACCAGCTTTTCTTTGCTGCCTATTTGCTTGGAATATTTTTTCCCACCCTTCACCTTCAGTCTGTGTAGGTTTTTTGTTCTGAGGTGTGTCTCTTGTAGGCAGCATATGTGCAGGTCATATTTTCTTATCCCTCGAGCTACCCTATGTCTTTTGATTGGAGTATTTAATCCATTAACATTTAAGGTTATGATTGATAGGTACTTGTTCATTTTCTCTGCTTTGTACCTGTATTTCTCTCTCTCGGTCTTTTTCTTCCTCTTCTTAAAGCAGACCCTTTAGCATCTCTTGGAGACCTGGTTTGGAGGAGGTGTATTCTTTGAGACTTCTTTTGTCCAGGAAGCTCCTTAGTTGGCCTACCATCTTAAATGAGAACCTTGCTGGATAGAGTAATCTTTGTTGCAGGATTTTGGTTTTCATTACTTGGAATATTTCTTGCTATTTTCTTCTGGCTTGGAGTGTTTCCACTGAGAAGTCAGCTGCTATCCTCATTGGAACTCCCTTGTATGTAATTTCTTCTTTCTCCCGTGCTGCTTTAAAGATTCTCCTTGTCTTTAAGATTTGTCATTTTAGTTATGGTGTGTCTTTGAGTTCATCTTGATTGGGACCCTCTGAACTTCCTGAACTTGAGTGGCTTTCCCCCTCTCCAGGTTTGGGAAGTTTTCTGTCATTATTTTTTCAAACAGGGTTTCTATCCCTCGTTCCTTTTCTTCTCCTTCTAGTATTCCTATGATTTGAATGTTGTTGCATTTCATGTTATCTTGTAGTTCCTTTAAGCTATCTTCATATTTTTTTAGTATTTTTTTCATGTAACTTCTCTGAGTCTTTCTTTCTACCTTGTATTCCAGCTCACTAATTCGGTCCTATGCTCCATCCAGCCTGCTTGTAATTCATTCTAGTATTTTTTATTTCAGAAATTGTATTATTCATTTCTTCCTGGTTCTTGTTTATAGTTTGTTTCCTTATTCATACTGTTGTAGTTCCTACTCAGTTCCTTGTAGTTGTGTGTGAGTTCCTTGAACATCCTCATCACCATTCTTTTGAATTCTGTATCTGATAGTTTGCTTGCCTCTATTTCATTTAGCTTTCACTGGGGAGTCTTCCATTCCTTTTGATTCTGTGTTCTTTTTTTGTCTCCCTATTTTAGGTGACTCTTTTTGTTTCTGTGCCTCCTGATGCTCTGCTAGCTATCTTTGTAGGGTGGACCTTTATGGTAAGAGTTCTGTGAGACTCAGTGATGTGGGCTCTCTGATCTCCTTGTCTGGATGCTCTAAGTTTGCCCTTTCTTCTACTTGTGTGGGCTCTTGTTGTACTTGAGCTTTACCTGTTTAGGGTTCCCTTGTCAGAGGGTTCTCCCCTCCAGTGGGTTTACTTGTATTCACAACTCCCACCTTTTCTTGTGTGTGATCAGGACAGGGCAAAGACAAAATGGAGTAAGACAGTGGGAGAGTATTCTGTGGGATTTGAAGTACTAACAAGAAGAGAACAGATAGGCGATCCTTTGGAGAAGCACAGCGATAACCATGATGTTTCACCCAACCAGCCACTTTTTATAAAAGGTGAAAGAGAAGACTCTTATTAGAAAGGAAGAAGAATGTGAGCTGACTTTAGAAAAGCAAAGCACTTATGTGAGGTTAGATGGTGTAATATAGTGAGAGGAAGGGATAGAAACTTGGCATAGTGTGTGAGAGAATGAAGTTAACCGCAACGGTACTAAGGCTCAGGAAGGTGGCAAATTGGATTAAGACCAGGGAAGGGTGCTGTGTCTGATTTGCAGTAACAATAATATAATAAGAAATATAGACTCAATAAAAAGAACAAAAAGTAAAAGGCCAAGAGTAGTGTGTTATTAGGATATGAGTGAAGTGAAAGAAAAATTAAAATGCAATATGAAAGGAGAAAAAAGAAAACCAATCAAATAAAACAAAGATACTAAACAGAAGGAAGAGAAATTTAAAAAAATAAAAAATAAAATGCAAGTTCTGAAGGACAGTAAAGTGAAATTTGCTTCAGCCATTAGTGTTAGCCTTCTTCTTTTTGGATCTGTCTTTGGTCTTCTCACAGCTCCAGGTCTTATTGTCTTAGACTTGAAAAAAAAAAAGGGCAAAAAAGTCTCCTGCTGACTTTAAAAAAAATCTGCCAAGGAGTTTTGCTGGTCTTCTGGCAGCTGCCGGCAGAGCAGGGGCCAGTCTCTTGTTTTTTTCCCTTCCTGCGGTTCCGCGAATATGGGTCTCAGCATGGGTTACAATATCCACAGGTGCCCAGTTTCCAGCCCACGCCCTCAGAGTGCTGTGCGGCCCACTGCCCACTCTGTGTATTTATGCGAGACCAGCACCAATAATCTACATCATCGTGCAACCCTTTGATTATTCCATGAGGTGCACTGAGTGGGAGCAAATCATACCCTCCTCCTCCCTTTGTTGGCCTGGGCGCTGCATGCACGCAGAGTCCCTCAGGGCGGTATAGTTCCCCTATTGAACTAAGTCTCTCTGGGTGCTGCTGCCTCTCGGAGCCCCTGCTGGCCCCCTTTGATCAGTCGTGAGGCACCCTGAGTGGAAGCAAACACTTCCCACCTCCTTCCTCCTTGCACGGTGGCTGAGAGCCTTTTCTGAGTGAATTCCTCTTGGTTGCGGGTGGCCATTCCTAACAAGCACCCAGCTTTCCACTCAGACCGACTCTCTGATTATCTGGGTCAGGGCCACCCGTGGCCCATCTCTTCTCCTATCTCCAGGTGTCATCTGGCTCCCCAGTTTCTCTAGTGCTGTCCCAGCCAGCAGCCACAGTCCCAGCCGGGGTACACCACAGCAGTGTGTCTCTTACTGCATCTGTATCCTCCCAGCGACTTTAAGGTCCAGGCCTCTCCTGGTGTGGGTCTGACTTCCTCAGTATGGTAGGGGAGGGAGCTGCTAAGTTACAGTCCCTGACCCGCTTGCCTCCAATGCTCCTGCAGCAGCCACGGTCTCTGGAGCAGGGCCCAGGGACTTTCCCCTCAGCCAACAAAAATCTCCTTACTGTTTTTAAACATCCTCTGCCACCTTTGGCTTTCACACTTCCTATTAGCTGGGATTCTGTTGGCTGTTCACTCTGTATTTCAGAAGATTGGCTGGGTGTCCCAGTTGGGTGCACCAGCAAGTGGGTGCAGCTCCCACCAACCTCACATCATCTTCCGGACCTGAAGCATGAACTTTCAACCACTGGGCTATACTGAGTGGTCACAGCACAGGCCCAGGGAGGAAAGGCTTGTGAGAAGGGAACACTGGACCAACAAAGGGCTTCACTAGGTGGAGGGCACCAACGGTACCCCATACACAACCCTGCCTTGGCTGCTAGTCCACGTCGGTAGATCTCAAGTTGAACTTCACAGTTTGGAAAGCCTCCTATTTCTGCTCCAGGGGACATCAGCAGTGCAGTCCGCTCAGCCCTATCAGCCCTTTTCTACGTTCAGTTCCACTGCTACTCAGGACCCAGTCTTTGTTAGATAAGACCCAAGCTCATTCCCACCCATCTACCTCACAGGGCACTTATGCAAGATCAAATGAATTTATATGCGGTGGCATGATACGGGCTTCGCCCTCTCTGTTTCCACTAGTAAAGCAAATGCAGTAGTTGTGGACTTGACCCCAAAATGCTCAAGAGCTCAGGTTTCTGACTGGCCTGGGTTTTGAAACCTGCCTATCAGAACCTGTACGTTTTTCTACAAGGTACCTAACCTCTCTGAGGCTGTTCCACCTGTAAAATGGGGATAATTTTATTTATAGCTGCTTTTTCCCAGAAAGGGTTTAAAGCAGAAAAAGACACTTAAAAATTGTGATATGAGGAAATACATCTAAGAGTACTTCTCAGTTACTAACTCACTAATCCTCACAAAAACCAATGAAGTAAATGCTTTATTACCCCCATTTTGCAGACCAAGAGTTGAAGTATTAGCGGCGCAGCACGGAAGGGCTTCCTGAATCCTAACACGAGCACACAGAACCAACACTAGCTCTTTTCTCTTCACAGTTGAGAACACTTCCATTTTTCTGTAAAGAGAAGTATGCAAACATTTTAAAAATAATAAAGCCAAGTGTCTTAAACACCACTGCCCTAAATTTAAAGCGTGGCCATTCCCTGCATGTGCTGCATGGCAACTGACATGCCACAGACACACAGAGGAGGAAACATACTAACCAAGTGGTAAGTCTTACAGAACCCACCATCAACTTTTACCTAGCAGTCAATTACCCTTTGTTTATCCCATGTTCACCTTATCATGACACAGATGTATACTCAATACCTGTGTTCACAGCTCTAATGGCTAAATATGGCTATATTTAATATGCTTGGAATATGAAGTAGAAGTGCTCTCACAAATGAGCTTCTTTCCCCGTTTAATATAATCACAAAACTCAAAAGTTATCCTGATGGCTGAGAAACTGAATCTACATGTTCTTAGGCTGGCGCTTTGACTGTTTCACCTTCCCTGGCCTTAAAGCAGGACCCTTCCCATACCTGTTACCTCCGTACTACCGCCAGCACCCTCACAAGGCTCAATCCAGGAAGGAAGATTTAGGGGCATCTGCTGAGGATTTTATTAACCATACGCCATAAGCTAAGGCTGTGGGATAGGGCACTGTTAGATGTAAGCCCCACCCCCAACAGGCTGTATGAAGTGAGACTGGAGTACAAAACTGAAGGCCGCCATGCCTCAGCCCTGCCAAAGCAGGATGTACCTTGGGTGGGTTAACCCAGTCTGGCACCTCCTCCTCAGTCTTTCCACGTTCAGAAGCTCAGGCTCTTTTCCCAACAACTGACTGGAATCCGGGAGATTGCCTCATACCGAACTTACAAGACTCAGTAATACACTGGAGTGCCATTTTTCTTTCACAACTGGAAATGAAGCTGACATCAGGATACATCTTCCAAGCACAACCATCCCATAGGGAAAGTCATTCAAGAGACCGAACAATCCATCAGGTGGCCTGGTGAACTCCGATCCCCAAGCCGTTGGGAAATACATATGTGGGCAAGCTATCAAAATAGAACCCTTGCTCAGAAGGCTACCTGGTGTTGTAGCTTTATCGTTTGTGAGGCATCGCTACCTTTAGTCTCCAAATCCTTAAAACACTTGACTCTTGCCCTCACAGAAATCTGAGATACAGGTATGGGAATCAGTCCCACATTGAAGTAAGATGCCGAAGAATTCAACATGGAGAGATGTCTAAACAGGACCTTTGGAAACAAATACATTTAAGAAAGAGGGAGGAGGCAGAGATTCCACATAAGGGGCGTTCAAACTGAAGGGGAAAGAAGGGGTGCAGCATCACAGAAGCCAAGAAAAGGAGAGAAATGGTCCACTGTCAAATGTGTCAGAAATAAAGACTAGAAAATGAGAACATATTCCGAGTGGAAAATCCCACTTGTGTGATCTTTGAGAATAGTTTAATAGACAGTGAAAATACATGAGTGTGACTACTAAGTTCTCTCTAACCAGGCAATTCTTTGGAGTTTGCAGCACAAAACACTAAGGTTTGCCACAGTACCTCAATCAACGGGTCTTTACTGCAGCAGGCATGGCTGAAGTCATCAGGGGTTAGTGCAGTGCCAAGAGCACCGGCAGGGGAGTCCAGGGCCTCAGGCTGCAGAGCGCCGAGTCAGACAACTGTAGGCAGCCCCCTCCCTCTCTGGTTGAACCTGTTTCTCCATTCGTGAGAGAGTGGGACTGAAGGACCTCAAGCCCCCCCAACTGGCTCTAACGTTTTCCAGTCTCAGAGCTTTTGCATTTGTAGTTTCCTATGCCTGGAAGTCTCTCCTCTCAGCTATTTGCAGGGCTTACTCCCTTACCTCCTTTCTCAGCTTTGCCAAAATGTCAAATCACCTGCTTGTTAAGGCCTTCCGCTAATCTATTTGAACACCTGCCCCCACCTTCCCTTTTATATTCCTCCACAACACTAACCACTGTTTTACATATCAGTTTATTATCCAATCCCACACTCACTCCCACCATCAATTACCCCCACTAGACTTTAAGCTGCACAAAACCAGAGCTTTGTTTTGTCCACTGTTCAGCGGTGTGCCTGGCACGAAGTGAGCACTCATACATCTACGCAGGAATGAATGAAATGCCTGCTCCAATCTCCAAAGAACAATGGCCACGTTGAACAAAAGCTTCTTCAGGAGGTTGAATTCTACTAGCATATCAAACGACGACAGTGAATTGAGGCCAGTACTATTTAAAAGCCATCATTTTAATGAGAACTTCACCTGTGCAGGACTCCCTCCCCTCAGAAGACTCTTTCGTTTTGAAAGTCAGTATTTTTTAATACCCTCAGATCAATACCTAAACTCCAGCTGTAGCTGTCTTCCTCCTTCCTCAACCTCGGAGTTCCAACTCTAGAGGACACAGCATTGTGTAGACAGAGGGTAAAGACTTGTTGGAAAAAAGTGGTAGTGACATTCCTCATGGTCTGCTTCTGGGTCTCTTCCCAAGCTGATTTACAACCTCCACAATAAGGTCAAATAACCCAACAGGCTTGCACTTGCATCGCCAACTGTACCAAGAGTGTGCCAACGTCTCTGATTCAGAGTAGGTGCCCTCCCCACATGAGCAAGGCTGGTGGGCAGGACGCTCACAGCCTTCTTGAACAGTAACAAATAACCCTGCGGTCTGAGTAGCGCAGGAGATTGGCCAGGAAACCGTCCGCTGCTACCGCTGTGGGGCCAGGCCTGTCTCATAGCCCTCGGTCCTCATGTCATTGAGCCCTAGCTCCTCATTCTGTTCAAACGTGCGCTCATAATATTCCACCTTCATCTCAGGATCATCTTCGGGTGCGTACACGTTCTGTAAGGCCAAGGAGAGAGGGTCAGCGCCCGTGCCACCACCCCACTATCTTCCCTCCACCAGGCGACTTCCAATTCCCACTCTCTCAAGAACTCAATGAGCTTTTTACTCTAAGCACCGCCAATTCCCTTTGACCAGGGCTTGACTAGCGGGAAGTACAGAGCCCTCATGGGTCAGAAGTTGAACCAACCAACCCCAAGCAGAATTAGGAACTGGTCTGCCTAAACTTTCTATCTGCACCTTCTTACAGAGTACAGCAATAGTCTCAGTCATGGACAGACCTCAGAACAGTTTTGCCTGACCTCAAATAATTGCTCAATAAATGTTAACATTATTATCAATCACCAGAATATCTCCCCGTTAGCTTAAAGCCTTTCAGTTTTCCTGTCTTGGACTTTGGACAAGGCATCATTTCTCCTCATTTCACACTCAGATTTGCAGAATAAAAACTCCACTGCTGAACTCACAGCTGGGGAAAAGAACTACACTACAGGAAGGAGGAGCCTAGGAGTACCCTTTTCCCCTCTTGATACACACTTACAACCCCTCCCACCTTCCCTCCTTTCTCCCTTATGTTCTCCTTCTGCTAAGAAGTTCTTTCATAAAGAGCAGTCCATTTGCAAGCAAGTCTCTGTTTCTAAAGAAATGATACATGTGGAAGAAAAGTGAGAAAACATACTTCATGACATAATCAGGGAAGGTCCACTGTACCTGCAAGTAGCTGTTTCCCGCTGGATCATTCATAATGAAGTGGGCCTCCATCTTACCCTCGATGATCTGAGGGAGAATGCAGCATGTAAATTTTACATAGCAGGAAGACGCTATGTCTGCCAGGCGAGAAATCAAGCCAATTTACATTGCAGTATGCCAAGTTTCATGAATTGGTGAGAAGAATCTAAAATAAGAACTCTTTGAAATTATTTAAGAAACAATTTTGCATCTCCAATTTCATCTCCCGCTCCAAACAGGCAAACAATTGCCCTTCCTCTGTCCCAGTAGGAGACTGAGGATTCTGTGGCGTTACCACAACACACTGTGGATCAGGGCCACTGGCCCCAGTTGAGGACAGAAGGAAAGGAATCAAGACAGGAAAGTAAATGAATGTGCCCTACTGGACACACACACACCCAGTCCTCTTTCCACACTCAGCTCTTAGGACACTGTCAGGTAAGCCTTCCTCCTCAGACCAGGAAATGGAGCACCCGGATGGTTATCAGAAATCTGAGCAAAGCTCCTAACACAGAAATACAGAAAACCACACGGAAAAAAAAAACAAAACAAAGAACAACTTATAGGGAATGGAAACAATGCAAGGAAAATAAAGTGCCAAAAAACCAAAACATTAATATTCTCAAGAAGAAGAAATACTACATCTTTGTAACAACAGGATGCTATTTTTTAAGGCAGAGGGAGAGTATTCAAAGTTCAAAAACTCTTGGAAAATAAAAGTATGTTAGTGGAAATGAAAACTTCAATTGAAGGGTTGGAAAATAAAGCTGAGGTAATCTCCTAAAGTAGAGCAAACACAAAGAAACTAAACCAGACAAATAAGTAAATTACAGAAGACCAGAAAGTTGGTCTAATATTCCAAAACCCAGGGTTTTCAGAGAGAACAGAAAGGAAGCAATTCTCAATAGAATAATTTTAAAAAGCTTCCTGTAACTGAGCCACATGAGTTCCCAGATTCAAAAGACCCACAAAGTACCTAGCACAGTTGCTGAAAACTGACCCCACACCAAAGCACATCCTGAAATTTCACATCACAGGGGACAAAGAGGCATCACAAGAATAGGTCACATACAAAAGATCAGGGATCAAAATGCCGTAAGACTTTGTGACAGCCAAACCGGAACATGGGAGACATCAGTGCAAGGTCTTTGAAATTCCGTTGAAAAATTATTTCATCCTAGAATTCTGTAATCTCTTATGAGGGTAGAATAAAGAAAATTCCAGACATGTAAGGCCCCAGAAATCTTACTTCACATGCACCGACTCGGGAAGCTACTGGAGAAGATGCTCCAACAATACAAGGGAAGAAACCAAGAAGGAAGGCGACATGGGATACAGGAAACCAGGAGAATCCCAACACGACAGTTCAATGTTTAAAAGGAACAAGAAAGGGCATGTAGCTCTTGTTCGCTGGGGCCCCAGGACCACCAAGCACTGACCAGCCCGAGTCCTCTTACCTGGTCCACCCTCTGGCTAAACTCCTGCAGTTTGCTCATCTGGCCAGGACTGGAACTGTCACCCAGTGTGAAAGGGTTCTTGGTCACCTGCAACAAATGCCATCCAAACTGCTAGTATGCTGGCTCTGTGTGTGACAGCTTTGACCATGAATGAACCTGGTGGGGGTGGGAGTTTAGCCAACTTCTGGCTAAACTTCTGCAGTCTGTCCAGTTGGGAAGCCTGATCTTCACTTATCCCACGCCACCTTTCTGACCTAGGCAGCCACTCCTGAGGGCATATGGATTAATCTGCCAAGGCAACTGGCGATATGAAACAAACTATAAAAAATGCTCTTATAATATGAGCGCTAGTCCTAATTTGAAGAAACGTGGAGTACAATTTACAAAGACATAATGCCTAATGATTGAGAATTAAGTGAAATGATTCATCAGGAGAATAAATGCATGGGCTAAGTCAACACACATAAATGTATGTCGGGGAGTTTTAAGCACTGAAAGGACCTTCCTCCCTCATTTTATAGTGAAAATGAAAACCACACAATATTTCTACATTGTGTCAGAGTTAAGGCCTGGGAATTTCTACTCAGAATTTCCCATAAACTTATCTTCACAATCCAAAATAATATTTAAGTCTCTTAAATCAGTTTTAAGGCAGACACCCCACTAAGAGCCCCCACAACCAGGGCGAGGCCTGCTCGCCCCTTCCCCGTAACTGCACTGCTAAAGCAGCCACGCACTACGCTCACCAGCTCCCGGACGTCTTTCAGCAGCCCTTCCAGCGTGGTGAACTTGCCTCCGAGAACAGCCATTCCCAGTTCAAACTCCAGTTCTGGGATTTCCACGCTACACGTCTCAGACTGTGAGATGAAAAGTCACTTAAGCTTTAAATCAGGAGCCACTAGAGAAAGCTAAGCAAAGTCCTCCTGCCAAATTAGTATTACCAGTGACAGTTTGGGGGCCAAGTCAACCACCCCAGTTTTCTAACTTGCTAGTTAAAGCTAGACTCACCCCTATCCATACGAACCACAGGAATGGAACCAAGCTAATAAAGAGACCCTGAGTCATGGCTCCAAGCTATCAGGTAGCCTAACATCAGAGGCCAGAGCCAAGAGCCCTTACGGACGCTGCAGGTGGAAAGCTGCCAAGTCATCAGAAAGAGCTTATGGGTTGCCTTCTGAATCTGTACTTCCTGCCATGGATGACCTCTGCTGAAGAAGCCTCAAACCCACAGGGTAAGGAAGTAACGCACAGTCCCAGGACATAATTTAAAAAGATAATTTCCCCTACAGACAGGCCACGTGAGGAAGGCAGTCACGCTCCCAGGACAGCTGTTACCTTGAGCAGGTCTCTGGTCATGTCTGAGGGGTCTGTGATACGAAGACTGATCCTGGTGCCCAAGGGCTCTACTGCCCCTCCGGACTTCACCTGCACCAACAGCGGTCATCAGGAGCAGCAGAGACGACCCCAGTCCTCACCTGGTGCCCAGGGGGCCTCCGAGGGTAGGCCTGGACCTCCCCTCAGGCCCACCAACGGCTACCGTGCACTGAGCCTTCCAAATCAGGAGTAGCAGCAGTCACCCAAATCAAAAACACCGAGAGCTGGCCAGCAGCGAAGTGCCCCCAGCACCAGCAGCCTGCCCAAACTTACCCCAAGTTGCCAAGAAACTCTGAATTTACCTTAAAAAAAAAAAGATTATTGGGACTGAAAGGGATTTTCAACTGCATCCAACATATGAATCCCCTTTATAATATTCTGGTTTAAGAATTTAACAGTTTATGCTTGAATACACTCAGGGAAAGGGAATTTACAACCTTCCAAGGCAGCCCATTTTATTTTGAGAGACCTAAAAATACCAGAGTCAAAATCTGCCTCCCACACTTTGATCCCTTTGAGGGGTGAATCAAAAAGTAGGTCTCTCTGTTCCTTAAAACCAAACTTTAAAATGTGTTAAACAAGTTAGGACATCTAACTTTTCTTCTCTAAGCCAATTCCCTGTTCCTTCAATGGCTCCTTACCTACACTACACCTTAGAGAAAGACCCAACCCCCTCGTTGCCCCCTCATCCCAAAGCAGATTTAGGGAGAATGAGAGGCACGGAGGATACCCTCAAGCTAGTCTTCCCAAACGATGGAGCTCACTCACCTCATTGGTCCGATGGCCACAGTACTCGCAGTTGGTAGCCATGATGATAACCTCCTTAAAATGGGGGATTTCTGGAAGACGGAGTTAAGGAAATCTGCTTCCATGATAGCAGGACCACCCTCTGGGGAAGAACAAATCCAAAACCCAAACATAATTGCTGGTTCCAGGACTGTAGGAAATAAACCAGAAGCCACCTAACTTAATCCTCCAGAAGAGGGCGAGGTCACAAGCCATGGTGATCCCTGTTCGTAAGTGTTGGCAGCCATGGCCCAGTCCACACACAGGAGCCTAGAGACTACAGCCTCATTCTCCCTGTAAACCCAAAGCCAAGGTGCAGTCTCATCAAAGGCTTATCACTCAGAAAACCTGGGTTTTCCATGAAGGGAGTAGTGCTCTCCAGCCCGAAGATAATCTTCACACCTGAGTCAGATGAGGAGCAACCCAACTGCCCGACAAAAGATACGGACTAGCTTCATGTTGGTCTGAGCTGGAGCGTTGCATTCTGGGCAGTTAGTGTTGAACTGCAGCACCTGGAACATAACACGGGGCTGAGGGAGTGAGCCCTCCCAGGCAGGTGAGCCCTGCCAGGCTAAAGACATTCAGTAGGTACGCGGGTGGCCGCCCACGATGGTGGAGAGGAGGAGAGTCACTGAGCAGCATCAGTCTCAGCCCACAACTCTTCTCCTTCCTCCACAGTAGTCCAATGTGACTCACTTCATTTCTGAGATCTTCCTCTTCTGGCTTCTCTTCTGGTGCCTCTGCCTGAAGCAGGAGATGGAAATCACATTTTGGCACATATATCTCAGCCTCCCAACACCCTGCCCTGAGTGACAGAAAATGCTGTGACTTGCTTTTGCCAGCCGCCACCTCATGGGTTTAACAGAGGAGCCAGAAAGCCCCAATCAAGAGAAGAACAGAGGTTAAGATAAGACCACAGCCAATGCCATCCTTTATTGTAAAAAAGTGTATCCTAAATCCTTGACACGAGCTGGATGAGAAACACAACATGCTGACATACTGTACACAGCGCAGCAGCAGCAAAACGAGTTTCCCCTCGCTCCTCTTCTGGCTTCTTCAGTCCACTCACCTGCAGCCCCAGCATCTCTTCCTGCTGCGGAGTCCGGTTATAATGCATGATCACCAGGGCTTCATCTTTCTGGGGAGCGTGTGGGTTTTCCACAAAGCTGTTCCCTGAGGGATCATCAATGATCTAACAGATGAAGAGTAATCACAAGTCATGTATAGTCCTCCATCTACCACTCAGGCACCAGAGTGGAAAACCCTGGTCTTAATGGTTTCTCCTCCCCTAAATCTAGGGCACCTAGACTCCCTCAATACTTACCAGCGTGAAAGGCGAGGCCACATGCTTTAGCTCTTTCAGTTTGACAATGAACTCATCAATTCTTTCAGCTATGGCTTCTTCATTTGTCTGACACAAACAGAGTAAAAGCATCAGAGCCCTCGTGACAGACCATATGCTTTGCACTCCCTGTCAGGCCCAAGTCACTTCCATCAGGAAGTCATCACCGTGGCATGAGTGGGAACGGAGAGACTCAGACTTCACAATAGTTTAGTAGCATATAGTTTGAAGTTTATGGGTGGTGCCAGGTGAGCCTCATTTTCTCACTCATTCACCATTTAGCCAGGCACTCATGCCAGGTTAAATATCGGGTCCCTTCACGGGGCTCCC
This sequence comes from Anoura caudifer, assembly GCA_004027475.1. Taxonomy (NCBI): domain Eukaryota; kingdom Metazoa; phylum Chordata; class Mammalia; order Chiroptera; family Phyllostomidae; genus Anoura; species Anoura caudifer. Next base: position 154,035 of record PVKU01002027.1, on the reverse strand, counting down.
CAGCCAGTTAGGAAGATGGATGACTAAATACGCAATTACATTATTTCTGTCCTAAGTACAATACAGGGTCTGGCACAAATAACGCCCCCTTTTAATTATAAAATCGTAAGCATATAATTCTGTAACATAACAGTATCACCCTCAAGCACACGATGACATTTTAGGTGAAATGTTCAAACTGAAATGTCCATCTCACGCAAGACGTTCACGTACCCCACCAACCACACAAGCAAGCCTTAGTTCTGCCGGACCCTGTAAACACTGGAACGCTCAGAGAGCACGGATAAGCCCAAGGGGATCAGGAAAGGCGCTTCAGAAGTAATGCGTGTCGGAGATGAGGCCTGATAATACATTGGTGAAAGAGAACTAAAAATAACATAAGCTGTTGCATACGCAACATCCTGGAAGTTATCATATGGAAGTATCATATGGAAGTATCACCATATGCTTCCCCTAGAAGTCCTCCAACATTCAGTCAGAGACAGTTTTACATGGAAAGCTGAACCCTCTATTCAGATGCATATAAGTAATTATTCCGTGAGCTGCTGCAATCGGAATACCCCAGCTTACCCTTCGCGTGGGCTGATCCTGCTCCAAGCCAGAGATGGCACGGCTGATCAATCCCTCAACAGTGGTCAGAGCTGGTGAGTAAGAGCAAAAGCAGGTAAATCTAGGCTCTGCTATCAGGTGCCTGTATGACCCTGGGCAATGCGCTTGAACTAAGTGGTAGTAAAACAGTGATTCTGCCATGTATAATCTGCTCCTATGTAAAATGCATACCCTCGTTTTTGGTCCAAACTTTCAGAAAAAAATCTTTTGTCTTAATTTTTTAATTCAACTTTTTATTTATTTGTATTTAGAAACAAAATCAATTATTGTGTTCCAGGGTACTGTCTTTCATACGAGTATCGTTATTGCTTTCCAGAGTTAACTTTTAACACCTAAATATAAATAAAAGGATTTAAAACATTTACATAGATATGGGATTAGTACTATCCATGTATAATGCACATCCTTATTTTCCCTCAAAATCGTGGGCTAAAAAAGGTGCCCATTATGCACAGCAAAATACGGTATTTGGGCCTTGCATTCATCTGTAAAATGAGGCTGCGCCCAAGCTTCCGTTCAGCCCTATTAACAATGATGAGAAAACTCTACGAATAAGCACATCAGTCTTACTATCACTATCCACCCTCCCAAGCCGTTTTATCTAAGTTTTCTGCTTCCGTTGAAACAATGAAGATCACAATGATGACACGGCCAAACCCATACACAAGCACTAGACCTGGCCCCAGCAATTGTACAAGAAAGTGAGTAAGATTCCAGCTAGGCATAAACAGCCCAAATACCCTGATCTTAAACTTACCTCCCTTCTGGCTGAAGGCAGGAATTTCAAAATCTAACTCTGGGATCCTTGTGGTAGCAGAGTCAGTCTTTACCACTTCTCTGTTCATGTCCTGGGCAGAAAGAAAAACTTCAGTCCAGAGACATCAGCAGGACAGCTTCCCCTCAGGAAATACCAGACGGCCCCCTCCATCTGACCCCAGCCCAGCTCTTTCCTCCTCTCTTCTCCTAGGGGCCCAGGCTAGCCCTGCAGAACAGCGCATGTGATGTGAGCCAAGCTGCCCAAATGGTAAGAGTACTCTTCCTAACAGCTACTGCTCATCTGATACCCACTCACAGAATTTAAAAAGCACTTCCACAAGTCTCTCCTAATCAGATGACAGCACCAAAACCATCTTGTAAAGGAGAAAACGAGGCCTGGACACTTGGGGGGATTTATCCCAAGTCCAACCACCTGAACCGGAGCTCTGGCTCCAACCCCCAAGCCTTCTCTAAGACAGTAAGGTACCTGCTCTGGGCTCCTCTCACCTCCGGGGCCCTGACACTCAAAGTGTAGCGTACTCCCTGGTCCTGGATCCTGCCTGCCGACTGGATCTCCGTGTTGTTCCAGCCACAGTGCTCGCAGGAAAAGGAGCTGACGATTATTTCTCTGAAGAAGGGAATCTTGGTGAGCAGGAGGCGCGTCATGCCCTGGGGGAGCAAAAGCTAAGTAAAGAACCGCAGTTCTGCGTCTAAGGACCTCCAGGGGTGTCTCAACTCCGGGTCCCCAACCAGGCCCACTAAGGGAGGTCGCCGACCCCCCACTCCTCGCCTCTCCAGCCCAAGCCCACCGCACCGCGCGGCCGCGCCCCCGTCTCACATTGCGGTAACAGTTCATGCACAGCGACTCAATCTCGGTGGGCTGCTGCTCCTCGTCTTCGGCGCTGATAGGCCGAAACAGGCGTCCTGGGACCGGAGCCCGGGCCGGGGTGGGCGAGGGGGTGGCGGCAACCCCTGGGGGCCCCGGCTCCACAGCCCCACTGGCCGACATTGCCACCACGCGCAGTTTAATCCGCGAGTTCCGGCTTCCTCTCCTCTCGTGGCCCCTCCCTTTCCTCTAGCACTTCCGCCTGCTGCCACCCCCCCCGCCCCGCCCCGCTCTGTCTTAAAGAGACCGCAGACTCTGGACCCTTAACAGAGCAGTTTCAAGCGATCCAATGTTCCACAGCTGGATTCAGGCTTTGCCTCCACCTCAGTTCAGGCGTCCCTCCCCCAGGACGTCCTCCCAGACCCAGGGCAGTGCTTTGCTCTTCTCAATATCTCCATCGCACAGGGTTCCGCTATTGGCCATAAGTCTGATTACAAGACCCTTGACATCAAGAGGCCAGGCTTGCCCATCCATATCCCTGAGGAGGTGCGCTGCTCTCACCTGGGCTTCCTTTGTTCCACTTTTGGACCAGACTCTGCCTCAGCTGTAGTCTGTCAATCCCTCAATCATGTTCTCCCTGTTTTTCCCGATCCCTATTTCTGTTCTCATAAACACCTGCCCAAATTCCTTCCTCCAGTACACAACCCTCAGTTTTACTCCCACCCCTTCATCCCCACCACCTCTAACCCCAGCTGACCCACACCTCTCAGGTTCCCACAATAAAAACACTTTTTTTGGGGGGGGGATGTTTTCCTTTCCAGCACCTCCTCTCCCTGGGCACTTCTCTCCCAGTCCTGTTGCTAAATCTAGGGTGTCAGGGTAGATGTTCAGCCTGCAGGTACAATAAAGCCAGATTCATGTGGGTTCTGTGTTATGAGGGAGTGTGGAGGTGCTGAGAACCCTGTGCAGGGCGGGCTGAGCTGGGGGGAAAGGGTGCTGGACAAGACATTAAAAGAGGGGTGGAAAGGATGTGCTTGCCCTTCCTACCCTCTCAGCCCCAATTTCAGAGCTCCCAGATGATCCATATGGAGCTTCATCGCCCCGAGTGAATCTGTGTGTGGGGACTGGGGAGTTTAAGAGTCTGGAGGTAAAAAGAGGGTCGGTGTCATAAAAAGGGGCCATTCAAAATCTGGAGCAGCAAGAGCAAAAGGGAGAGGCCACCTCGGGAGCCAGCACTTCCTGCACACCCTGCAGTGGTGAGCAGGCATTACAGTGAGGGACTGGGGTGTCTGATGGCCATGATTTGGCGATGTGGTGAGGGCACTGCTTTCAGACATGGTTCAAATGAGTGTCACACCAGGTAAATAAGCTTCCATTATAAGCATCTATTTCATTTGAGTCAGAAGCCTGGACTTCAGTCTGAGAGTCAGGAGGGCGGGGCCAGAGATGGGAAGGGCACATGGTAGCTCCCCAGAGAGTTTAAGAAGCCTCCACAGTTTGGAGGGCTTGGTAGGCTGTTTAAATGTAGAGCTGTGTAAGACATACGGGCTCTGCTCCCTCCCATTAAAACTCCCACCATTTGTACCCTTCAGCTTCAGGCCAGCAGGATTATATATATGCATAATCACATGCTCTCCTCATCACATTTTCTCCCTTCTCTTCCCCCAACAGAAGTTGTCACAGCTTTCTGTGGACCGCCCATAGTAGTGGCCACCAGGGGGCCAGAAGTGGTCACAGTCATGCCCTGGCATGAAGAGGCACAGGCTTCTAGCTTCAGGGAAACAGGCTTGCACATAATTACTAATCACCCACTCATGGTGTGCCTCTCTCCCTTCCCAATCCCGCCTTCACGGAATGGAGTAATTCATGAGGATTTCCAAATGAGCGCGTGAAGCCGGCTTGCAAATCCTGGTGAGTGTAATGCACCCAGATTGGGGAGTCGCAGGAGGCTGGATCCGCGAGGACAACAGCCCCTTCAGTGGCCTTACCTACCCTGTGCCGGGCCCTCCACCCTCTGCCCAATAGGCCACTAGCAAGGACTGAACCATGCTTGGGGCTCAGGTCCTGGGCTCTCCAAATAAGGGGCTGGGAAGTGGGCCTGGGCATATATGCCCTCATGGTTCCCCTAGATGGCCGAGATCATGGTCACAAAGGCTGTAGTTTATGTCTTCCCGTAGGTCCTCCAGACGGGCCTGCAGCTTGCCCCGGGCCTTGCTGCTGTCCACTTCGAGGAACTCTGGGGCGAAGGCACTGTGACTAGGTGGGGGTGGCGCCAATTGCTGCCGGACCTCCTCGGTCTCTTGGTCAATCATGCGGGGAAAGGCGGTGATCTGCTGGAAGGTGTCGTGGTGGAAAGCCTGGGGTCGCTGGCGCACCTCCTGGGACAGCACCTGGGCGTCCAGGTTAGTCCCTTCCTCCGAGCTGCCCACGCCAGAGCGGGCAAAGGCGCTGAGCTCTTCGTGCAGGTGGTCCAAGTTATGTTGATGCGCGCGTGCAGGGCTTTGGCCTTAAGCGTGAGCTTGCACGAAAGCACGTGCACGCAGCGGCTGAGGGCGCCGGGCTAGCGGCAGTGTGCGGCGCCGTGCTGTGGTGCAGCTCCTGCACGTGATGCCAGTCACCAGCGCTCGGCAGACGGGCAGACGGGCGGAACAACACCGTGGTGCGGCCGGTGTGGTGCACCAGGCGATTCTGCAGTTCCTGAAGCAGGCCCTGCACCTCATCCACACCCCCCTCCCCCAGCTGGGCCTTGGTATCCTCTCTGACCATGTGCAGCTGCTCCTGCAGCTCCTGTACCCACAGGGCCACCTGCTCCGTTAGGTCTGTGGCGTAGGGCTTCAGCTTCTGCCGCAGAGCCTCCAGGTTCCAGCCCACACGCTGGTGCACCTCAGCCACGTAGGGCTCCAGGCGAGCTCTCACCTTCTCCAGCTCCTCCTGCAGCAGCTGCCGCATTCCCTCCGGGTTGGATGGGACCCTGGGAGGCTCCGTCCCCTAAGCACTCAGAAGACCTAGCTTTTCCAGGAACTTGTCCACATTGTTGAGATCTCGCTCAAGACTGTCTTTCAGGCTTCTGAGGAAGAGGTCAGAAATCCAGGCCATCAGACTGCTAGCCCCCATCATCTGCTTTGCCCCCAAAGACATCACTCACTGATTATCTGGGGAAACTAAGGACGTAGGGAGGCGATCCCAGAGGGGCTCTAGTCCTAGCCTCGGCCCAACTGCACGTCCTCACACAGTAAGGAAAACATGGCACATGCAAGTCCAGACCAACACAGTCCAAGGAAGGACATATGCACCTGGACTGTCCTACAATCTTTTTATTCTAGGGGACACGGGGCGGAGGTTCCTCTCCACTGCTCCCAGATCCCACGCGTCAGGGTGAACAGCTGAAGCGAAGTCAAAGCAGGTTGTGGGGATACTGCCGGCAGAGGGCGCAGCACAGCCCAGGAAGGCCAGGAAAGCGGCAGAAACAGCACAGGTTGGTTCCCAGGTCCCAGCGCAGACCGTGGGGAGTGAGGAGTCAGAGGCAGCGCAACACCCCACGGCAGGCATGCCTCCTCTCTTCGCGCGCACCCCTCGCCCTGACCACTCACGCGTGCTCCCGTGCCAGCCTCTGCTGCGGGCCGTGATCCGCCCTGCCTTTGTCCCCACTGCTCTGGCTGTAAGCGCCCCAGAAACCTTTCCATGCCTGGACAGATGAGAATGCTGTGGAAAGGGACGGGGCGATTAGGGGACAGGGTCCCCCCTCGGGGTAGACTGCCCCCTCAGTCCAGTCTCCACCCTCACCTCCACATTGGAATCAGGGTTGGAGACCCACCTGAGAGGAGCACCAGAGCCCAGGCCAGAACCGCAGCCATGCCTGCTATCACCTACCCTGAGAAGGAAGGCAAATGGAGGCGGGGTCAGATGAAGAAGCAAAGGAGAGACTTGACCCAGGGACAACCTACTCAAAAGCTGTGAACACTTCCTTGGGGTGTAGGGAGCACAGCACTGTTGGGGCTCAAGAGGACCGACCTGGGTGAGTGTGGCTGTGAAGAAAAGGGCATCTTTGCGGGGGGCTCCTTTTTCACCTCAGTCGCATTACATGGAGTGTGGAACTCCACCTACTTTGTAAAGGTCCCCCCCCTCCCCAGACCCCAATAGAGCTCCCTAGGCCACATCTACCCCCAAACCCTTGTTCCCCTATCTTCCTGCCTCCCATTTCATGGCTGGGAAAACTGAGGTTCCCCCAAGGGGGGAAGAAGCGACTCTGCCAAAGTGCTCCATGAGGATGCTCTGAGCTCCCACCCCCTCTCCCTGCTGAGACCCCTGCCGTCCCCACCCTTAGGACTCCCTCTGTCCCAGCAGCTCACCTGCTCGGTCTGGGCACAGAGAGCAGGCATTCCAGTTATACTCCAGGGGCCTGGGCCTCTGGCAACAAGTGCTTTGAGTAAATACCACGTGGCCCTTCAAAGAACGAGGACCTCAGCTGCTTCCCAGTGCTCAGCTCCGGCCCTTTCCTGGCACCCACAGGGCTAACGAGTGCCCTCCTATCAGGGGGCTGTTGCAGTAGAAAAGGGCTTCCTGGAAAGTTTTACAAGGAATGGGGCTAAACTCCTCACCCAGTTCACCCCAAACCCTGTGACCTTCAGCCTTCACGCTCACCTGATGGCTGGCCCACCAGTAGATACAAGCCTGTCTGTCAGCTGAGGGCCCCACTCTTACTCAACTGCCCAGAGACGCTGCCGCAACCAGGCAGGGACAGTGTCCAGCTGCCTGCCTGACCCTGAGCAGCCCTTGACAGCTCCACTACAGGCCACTCAGGCAGAACGGGAGAGCCAGCATTTACAGGGTTAAAGACTCTCCCACATCCCCTTGTGAAATAATCCTAGGACAAGCAGGAAGTCAGATGGGGTAAAGATGGGGAGGTGAGAGGAGTCTGGACCAGGGTCTCCAGACCAAACAATTAGGGTAAGAGTAGGATTCTCCTCGTGGAGAAAGGCTGAACAGGATCTCTGAGGAGGGGAAGCCAAAAAGCCCAGCTCTTTCTCTGATGACATGCCACTCCACATACTAAAACACACACATTGAAAGGCTCCTGACTTTTGCTCCTGAATGTGTCTTCGCTCGCTCCCCTCTCCCTGATTCCAGACCAGCCACGTTGCAGCCCCACTCAGCCTTGATGGCGTTCATAGCCTCCAAGGGGCCTCTCTCCTGCAGGCCTGCCTGTCCAGTCTAGACTCTGCTGCGGCTCGTCCCAACCCACTTCCCGTCTCACGTCCCTCCACACAAAACCCTTGACATTCTCGGAGCACAACATCTCTTTCAGAGCTCTGAGCCTTTGTACATGGTGTTCCTCTGGGAAATGTTCTATTACTCGGTGAACTTCTATTCATTTTTTTAGACTTAGTTTGTATTACTTAGCATTAGGCTCAGCTTCAAGTGACAAAAAAGGGGGAGGGAGGTGGGAGAGAATAGCCTAAACAAAACGGAATTGTATTTCTCATGTAAACATGACCTAACCAGGGCTCCTTCTGTCTTATTATTGCACTACCGTCTGTAACAACAGTCTCGCGTCCAAGTTCCAGCTGTTCCAGCCCCAGCCATCAACTCCTGTCTCCAGGAAGAAGGAAAAGAAAGTCATGTTTACTCCCTTTAACAGCACATCCCAGAAATTTCTCTTAACACTTTTACTGACATCCCATTGTCCCGGAAAATAGTCATATGGCTGCCCTTAGCTGGAAGGGAGGCTGGAAAATGCAGTCTTTATTCTGGACGACTATATTCCCAGCTTGAACAGGGCTGTGTTTCTCCAGAAGAAGAGAGAGGATATGGGCACCCAATGGCAGGCTGTTCTGCAGGTCTCCAGGATCGCTCTGAATGCCCTCTGCTGCCTTCACCCTTCTCCGCTCCGGACGCAGCCCGATTCCATATCAATCAGCCGATTCCATATCAATCAGCCGTCTTTACAATTAGGCTAGGGCCACCGGGTTATGTGAGCTTCCCATTCGTAGGCCGCTTACAGGTGAGCTTTTGAGAATGACTCCTTCAAGTACAAGCTGAGATGCCACTCCTCCAGCCCTTCCAACAGTTTTTTTTAGAAACCCTTTAATTTTCTTTTGAAGCCTTTCACACTTGAAGTTCATGCAGCAGCTTCTGTTTTTCTGACAGAATCAGGATTAATACAATAGGTAGATGCAATACACACTCATGCTTCCCTAGCTGATGACATCTTATAGTTTTAGGGCTCTTTATTTTTAAATCAATTTTTATTTTCAATTAGTTGACATACAATATTATATTAGTTTCAAGGGTACACCCCAGTGATTAGACATTATGTCACTTAGTAAGTGATCATCCCAATAAATCTCACACTTATCTGACACCATACACGGTTATTAGAATATTATTGACTATATTCCCTATGCTGTACTTTACATCATCACGACTGTTCTGTAGCTACCAATTTGTGCTTCTTAATCCCTTCAGCTTTTTCACTCATCCCAACTCCCCGTCCATCTGGCAAATGTCAAAATGTTCTATCTATGAGTCTGTTTCTGTTCTGTTTGTTCATTTATTTTCATTTTTAGATTCAGTTGTTGATAGATATGTATTTCTTGCCACTTTATTGTTCATATTTTTTTATCTTCTTCATCTTTAAAAAGACCCTTTAACATTTTATGTAATCCTGGTCTGGTGGTGATAAACTCCTTGAATTTTTTTTCTTGTCTGGGAAGCTCTTACTGTCTTTTTGGGAAGCTCTTAATATGTCTTTCAATTCTAAATGATAGCTTTGTAGGGTAAAGCAATCTTATTTGTAGGTCCCTGCTTTTCTTTTCTTTCTTTTTTAATTTTAATCGTTGTTCAAGTACAGTTTTCTGTCTTTTACTCCCATCCCAGGTCCCTGCTTTTCTTTTCTTTTTTTAAAAAAATATTTTATTTATTTTATCTTTAGAGGTGAAGGGAAGGAGAGAGGGAGAGAAATATCAATGTGTGGTTGCCTCTCATGCGTCCCCTGCTGGGAACTGGCCTGCAACCCAGGCATGTGCCCTGACTGGGAATCGAACCGCGATCCTTTGGTTCGCAGGCTCACGCTCAATCCACTGAGCTACCCCAGCCAGGGTAGGTCCCTGCTTTTCATCACTTGGAATATTTCTTGTGAATCCCTTCTTGCCTGCAAAGTTTCTGTTGAGAAATCAGCTGACAATCTTATGGAAGCCACAACTACTTTTCTGTTGTTGCTTTTAAGATTCACTTTGTCTTTATTTTAACCTTTGGCATTTTAATTATGCTGCGTCTTGGTGTGGGCCTTTTCATGTTCATCTTGTCTGGGATTCTCTGCACTTCCTGGACTTGCATGTCTATTTCCTTTACCAGGCTAGGGAAGTTTTCTGTCATTTTTTAAAATTTTAATTAATTAATTGTGATCATTTGCTATATTAATATAGAATGATTAATCTTAGCCATAAAAATTTATAATTAGCTATGTGATTGTTACAAGTTAAAATTTATTCTCTGTTCCCTATATTGCCATTTAATTAGAAAAATAAATTTAAAAAAAATCTTGCCACCTTACAATCAATTTGAAGTAGGTTGTTTAGGAATAACAATATAAAAGAAAGTATAGACTGGAACGTATATTCCAAACAAAAAGGTCTGATCCATTTTGGCTCATAAAGCAAGAAAATAATGTTTATGATTTGGAAATTTTTTTCCTACAGCTGGAACTTTTTCCCTAAGATGGTTCCTTTGTGATACATTTTCTTGAGTTCTACCCTTTTAACTGCACACTAACGGCCCCATGGGATCAGAACTCATGTACTATCGAAAAATACCAAATAGACCAAAAGTAGAACCAATTTTGGTGTTGAAGTTGGGGCTTCACCTCAGCCAGTCCAGGAAGGAGGTCATTCACCCACCATACGATTCACATACAGGGAGAAAAATCTGTATGAAATGCCAGTAATATTTCCCTTTGACTGTGGTGTGAATGAGGACCAATGCCAGAGACCCATCCAGGATAACAGTTGGAATTTCCAGAGACACAATGATTGATTGGGTCAAAATTAAGCCATCTTTCATCAGCTTTGCCATATTCTTTCCCAGTGTGAAGTGCACCAAGGCATCATAGCAGAGCCAGGTGAGCAACCCGCAGCCTGCTGCCGCCCATCCCTGTCCCTGGCGCAGACCCAGCCCGCAGCCCCCACCCAGCTGAGCAGTGCACAGCAGCAGCGAGCCACCTGCTGTGGCCCCAGCTCCAACCTTGCACCTACGCTTCTTTTTCCCGATCCCAGACGCTCATACTGCCTCCATCATAATTTTTTTGTAAATAGGTTTTTAATTTCTTGCTCTTCCTCTTCTTCTTCCAGCCCCACCATGATGTGAATGTTCATACATTTGACATTGTTCCAGAGGCTCCTTACACTATTCTCATTTTTTTTTAAATTCTTTCTTCTGCTGTTCTGATTGGGTATTTTTTTTTTTTGCTTCCTTATATTCCAAGTTGCTGTTTTGATTCTGAGCTTCTTCTACTCTATTATTGATTCCCTGTAAATTATTTTTCATTTCAGGTAGTGTATCCTTCATTTCTGACTGGCTCTTTTTTATGGTTTCCATGTTCTTTTTTTATGCTGCTGATGTTCTCTCTAAGTTCACCTATCTCTCCTGAGTTTGTTAAGCATCCTTATAACCACTGTTTTAAACTCTGCATCTAGTAGATTGTTTGTCTCCATTTTGTTTAGTTCGTTTTTCTGGAGATTTGTTCTGTTCTTTCATTTGGGGCATATTTCTTTGTCTCCTCATTTTGAAAGCCTCCCTGCATTTGTTTCTATGTATCAGGCAGCGCTGCTACATCTCCCAGGCTTGGTGGAGTGATTTAATGTGGTAGGTGTCCTGGAAGGTTCAGTAACACAGTCTCTCCAGTCACACGAGCCGGACATGCCAGGTGCGCCACACCCCCCACCACCATGGACTGTGTGCACCCTCCTATTGTAGTTGAGCCTTGATTGCTGTGGGCACATCAGTGGGTGGATTTACCCCAAGGGCTATCAGCTGCAAGGACTGGCTACATCCATGGTGGAGCATCAGCTGTTCAGGGGCCTACCCCATGGAGCAGGACTTACTTCGGTGGGGCTCTGGTGCTGCTGAGTCTGCCCCTTAAGTGTGTTGCTTACAGAGGTGTTTGGGTGGTGCTTAGATGTGATGTAAAGCTGTCCACTGGATGTGCTAGCTCTGGGGCCTTCCTGGAGGTGCAGGCCAAGGCCAGCCACTGCTTGTGTTCTCCCTGGGGCTGCCCAGCCAGAGACACAGAGTGATCTGCAGATGGCTGCTGCTTGTGCTGGGCTTGGAAGTACCCAGAAGAGGCCAAGCTGTGACCCAAGGCTGGCTGCTGCTAGTATTAGCTCTGGGGCCACTTAGCAAAAGGCATGGGGAATGCTGAGGTTAGACGCTGCTTGTTTGAAAGATTTTAGGAAAGTCTGAATCATGAGCCCAAACAGGCCATTCTTACGGAAAGACACTGGAAATAGCTTGGGTGGGCTCGCAAGTTGGATGGGGAGGGGTTTCAGGGAGTCACCAGGGCTGGAATGTAAGCCAGGCTGATGGAGACTCAGATATCGCTCCCACCCGCTGGCTCTGTGGTCTGTGGGTGGAGGGTTCAGAAAAGTAACAATGGCTTCTGCCTACACTTTGGTCTGGCAGAAAGCTGCCCCTGCAGCTCTCACCCTGATGCCAGACGCTTCAGTTTTTCCCTGTATGTCCCTGAAACGTTTGAGCTGCTGCCCCATCGCTGGAGCTCAGAGGGAGTGACTCTGAGTAAGTCTGTGCGCAGGCCCTTTAAGAGAAATTGCCTGGGACTCCAGAAGCCCTCTGTTTCCCTCAACTACAGTCCCTGCTGGATTTTACAGCCAGAAGTTACAGGGACTTCTCTTCCCAGCACTGGGCCCTGGGTGGCCCGATATGGGATTGGGGCCCCTTGTTCCTCAGAGGGAACCTCCATAGTTAAGATATTCCTCCTGATTTTTATCTGCCACACTTGGATGTGGGACCAGCCTGTCCAAGTCTCTGCCCCTCCTACCAGTGTCAATACGGCTTCTTCTGTGTATCCTTAGTTGTAGGACTTCTTTCAGTCAGATTTCCAGCAGTTATGAATGATGGTGGTTCTGTAGTTTAGTTGTATTTTTCATTTGTTTGTGGGAGGATGCAAATACCACATTTACCTATGCCACCATCTTGACCAGAAGCCCACTCTACATTCTAGTTTTACTTTTTTAAATATTTAAGTTGGTTGACAGTATTCATATATGTGTATGTGTTATGTGCTTTGTGTGTGGCACCATTTGAAATAACTGTACACAGCATGACATTTCATCCTAAATACTCCACCATGTATCTCCTAAGAATAAGGACACTTCTACATGAACATAATACTATTATCACACCTATGAAGATCAAGATAATTCTTTAATATTATCTAATATGTACTACATATTCAAATTACCCCAGTTTTCCCAAAATGCCTTTTATAGATGTTTTTTCTTTTTGAATGAAGTATCCAACATTTTTCATCAGGTTGCTATGCCTCTGTTTCTCTTTCCAGTTAGAACAGTACCCCTCAACCTTGACACTGACTCTTTTGATGAGTCCAGGGGAAACGTCTTGTAAAGTGTTTTGGATTTGACTGTTTGTCATTGTTAGATTCAGGATAAACATTTTCGACTCAAGTATTTGGACTGGAAAACAAAATCTGTAAAGGTTTGTACTTACAGAAGAAATATACGTGTAGGTGGGATGATATTTTTAAATCACCATTTTGCAGCCCTCAGGTCATATTTGATTTGTGCTAGGATCATAAATGAATGCTAAAACCAATGGGTGAATAATTATTGGGAAAGGATGCCCCAAACTATCACCCTCCAGAATACTTACCAGTTACTAAACTGTACAAGAATAAAAAACAATGGAAAAACCTGGGGGATCACTTGTTAAAATGTTTGCATTTAGCATGACCATCCCTGGCTGGTATGGCTCAATTGGTTGGAGTGTCATCCAGCAACTGAAGGGTTGCAGGTTTGAATCCCAGTCAGGCCACACACCTCAGTTTCAGGTTTGATCCCTGTCTGGGTGCAGGGGATCCTCAGCCCAGGTACAAAGGTCTGGGTGTGTACAGGAGGCAACCAATCCATGTTTCTCTCATATCGATGTTTCTCTCCTTTCCTCTCTCTCTAAAAGCAATGAAAAAAAGGTCCTCAGGTGAGAATAAAAAAATAAGTAAAACTTAGCCCCGGCTGGTGTGGCTCAGTGGACTGAGTGCTGGCCTGTGAACTGAGGGGTCACTGGTTCAATCCCCAGTCAGGGCACATGCCTGCGTCGCAGGCCAGGTTCCTGGTTGGGGGTGTCCAAGAGGCAACCGATAGATGTTTCTCTCCCTGCCTTCCTCTCTCTAAAAATAAATACAATCTTTAAAGAATAAAATGAAACTTAGAATCACCAAATAGAGGGGCAACCCGAAGTTCGTACCTCCAGATGTGATGCAATACGAAGGGCCAATAGCACCTGCGAAGTCTTGTGAAACAGATTATTTCCACATGAGCTTCTTGGCGCTTCCCTTTTCTTCACTATTTCTCTGTTGCTTAGTATCATGGTGTTCACAGACAACTGCATGCTTAAAAGAGAGTTACCCATTTAGGCTTTTTTTTTTTTTAAATCCAAGAATTGCTAACATAACCTGGATGTAGAGTAAAAAGAATTTTAAAATGTGTATTTGTAAAGATTAAAAGGTATTTTACTCTCTACTGAAAGGGTAGCAGTAGTTTTGCTTTAAACACATAAACAAGTGCACAGATCTCAAATAAGAACTCAACATGCACCAGATGAGAAGGGCTCGTAGGCAGTCTTTCTCTTGTTGCGAATATTCTTTAAAGGAACATTAGTGACTCCTCATTCTAAATAGGAAATACAATTTCTTGCAGATTGTTCTCCTTCAGGCTAACATTCCCATAACTCTAGTGTAAATGGTGGTGCAGCAGTCTTCCGTGAGTGTGGCAACAGTTTCCAGCTTCCCTCTCAGGACACACCAGCAACAGCCATGGAATGTAGTCACTGGTTATTACAGACCTATTCTAGATGGTTTATACCTCTTCTTTTTTTAATGTATTTTATCAGTTATGCTATTAGAGTTGTCCCATTCCCCCCCTTTATTCTCCTCCGCCCTGCACACCCCCTCCCACCCACATTCTCCCCCTTTAGTTCATGTCCATGTGTCATGCATATAAGTTCTTTGGCTTCTACATTTCCCATACTATTCTTTAACCTCCCCCTGTCTATTTTCTACCCATCATCTATGCTACTTATTCTCTGTACCTTTTCCCCCCTTCTCCCCCTCTCACTCCCCTGTTGCTAACCCTCCATGTGATCTCCATTTCTGAGGTTCTGTTCCTCTTCTAGCTGTTTGCTTAGTTTGCTTTTGTTTTTGTTTTAGGTGTGGTTTTTTAATAACTGTGAGTTTGCTGTCATTTTACTGTTCATATTTTTTATCTTCTTTTTCTTAGATAAATCCCTTTAACATTTCATATAATAAGAGCTTAGTGACGATGAACTCCTTTAACTTGACCCTATTAGGGAAGCACTTTATCTGCCCTTCCATTCTAAATGACAGCTTCGCTGGATAGAGGAATCTTGGACATAGATCCTTGACTTTCATGACTTGGAATACTTCTTTCCAGCCCCTTCTTACCTGTAAGGTCTCTTTTGAGAAATCAGCTGATAGTCTTATCGGAACTCCTTTGTAGGTGACTGTTTCCTTTTCTTTCTCTGCTTCTAAGATTCTCTCATTATTTTTAATCTTGGCTAATGTAATTATGATGTGCCTTGGAGTGTTCCTCCTTGGGTCCAACTTCTTTGTGACTCTCTGAGCTTCCTGGACTTCCTGGAAGTCTATTTCCTTGGCCAGATTAGGGAAGTTCTCCATTATTTGTTCAAATAACTTTTCCACTTGTTGCTCTTCTTCTTCTTCTCCTTCTGGTACCCTTATAATTCAGATGTTGGAATGTTTAAAGTTGTCCTGGAGGTTCCTAAGCCTGTCCTCTTTTTTTTAATTCTTGTTTCTTCATTCTGTTCTGGTTGAATGTTTATTTCTTCCTTCTGTTCCAGATCATTGATTTTAGTCCTGGTTTCCTTCCCTTCCCTGTTGGTTCCCTGCACAGTTTCCTTTATTTCTCTTAGCATTACCTTCATTTTTTCGTCTAATTTGCGACCAAATTCCACCAATTCTATGAGCATCCTGATTACCAGAGTTTTGAACTGTGCATCTGATAGGTTAGTTACCTCTTCATCGCTTAGTTGTATTTGTTCTGGAGCTTTGATCTGTTCTTTCATTTGGGCCATTTCTTTTTGTCTTGGAGCACCTGCTATGTATAAGAGGTGGAGCCTTAGGTGTTCATTAGGGCAGGGTAACCCACATAGCTGCTTTGTGATGCTGTATGTGGGGAAGGGGTCCCAGAGGGAACAATGGCACTTGTTCCACTCTCTGCTGGATCAGTCACTTCCCCCACTACTCACAAGCAAAGTGGGCCCTTCTGGTGCTGTTTCCCCAGGTGGGTTGGCTTGTGTACATTCTAGGACCCTGTGGGTCTCTCCAGTGAACTCTCCTGTGAGGCTCGGAGTTTCTCCCACTGCTGCCTCAACCCCCACAGGTGTTTTTAATCAGTGGTTTGAGGCTTTATTTCCCCAAGTTGGGACCCTGGGTTGGGAGGTCTGTCTCATCCCCCAATTGTTCCTCCCAGTTTATCAGCACTTGAATGTGGGACCACCTGCTCCACCAGCTGCTGCCTCGCCGGTCTGCCAGCTGCAGCCTTGCCCACCCCAGTCCTCCACCGCCACTTTGCTGTGAGTCCTCTCTGCCTGACTGCCTGTCTCCACCCCTCCTACCAGTCTGGATGGATGTTTCTTCTTTAACTCCTTGGTTGTCAGACTTCCACACAGTTTGATTTTCTGTCAGTTCTGGCTGTTTTTTGTTTTTAAATTGTTGTTGTCCTTCTTTTGGTTGTGCAAGGAGGCACAGTGTGTCTACCTAGGCCTCCATCTTGGAGGGAAGTTTATCTAGATGGTTTATACTTCTGTCAACAGGCCTTAATTGAAGTCCATTTTTTCTTTTTCTTTTTTTATTGTTGTTTAGTTATAGTTGTCTCCATTTTCCTATTAAGAAACATATTACATCTCAAATATATTTCAAAAAGAAAGGTATTTATGCTTAACGGAGCATTAAAATAGTGAAGCAAATTAAGTAGTTACCTATGTAATCATTTTTGTTTATTTTGAAAGACTATTTACATTAGTTGTCCAAAAAGATAATTAAATCAAAATCTAGAAGTGAAAAGTATAATAATTAAAATAAAATAAAAACTCATTTACCTGTGGTTGGAGAGAGAATCAGTAAACTAGAAGGTCTATCTTAGAAAAGTCACCCAGAAAGAACCATAGAAATACAGAGAGGGCAGATATGAAATGAAAGGGAAGCGACACGGAAGACAGAATGGGAAGGCCGGATGCGTGCCCGCTAGGACCTCAACAAAGAGTAGAGAGATGCTGGAACGGCGATAGTCACAAGGCGATGCCTGAGAAATCTTGAAAATTGAGGAAAGATGTGATCTGAATCCTCGGTTGCAGGAAGCATCCTGAGTGCTGAGTAGGCTACGTTAAAACAGATCCCAATGAGGACTCATCACCATGAATCTTCGGAACATCCAAGACAGAGTGTCTTAACTGGAAAGGCTAATCATCTACAAGTGAAAATAATTAGACCGACAGCTGATTTACCAGCAGTATATCATCCTCAAAAGCCTGAAGGTAAATTAATGGCAGGCCAAGAATTATATTCAGGTAAACTATTATTCAATAGTAACAAGCTCATTTTCAAGAAAGCCTGAGAGAGTGTGTCATTCACAGGTCCTCACTGAAAGAACTGCTAAGGGTCTGGAAAGGAAACAGAACCTAGAGAGGAGTGAGTGGGATGCAGACTTGGAAGCAGCAAACAATAAAATTACTAAATGTTTAGGTGAATTGAAAAGGCATTAGTAATTCTATATGTGTTGTATGCAAATATGTCTATACATATTTAAATACACATATATTTAACCACATGACATTGGCTTTTTCATAACTAAAACTTGTTTAAATGTTGGCAATTTCATATAGGTCAACCTAACATAAAATATTTTTATATTTCATGTAGTCTGTCTTACTGCTGTATTTCCAATGCTTGTCACATGGTAAGGGGCCTCAATAAATATATATTGATGAAGAGACTACTTTGGAGGAAGTGTTATAAACAATAAGGAATTCTGATATTACACCAAAGTAACATGGAAAATAGGAAAGGAGAGATTAAAGTTAAAGCATTCTGCAGAATTTGCATTATTTGGGAAGAAGATGGGAATATTGATTATCTTTAGACTTTGCTAAGCCAAGCAAGACTATTAAAATTTTTAAGGACAACCCAGTAAAGAATACAGAGAATGAATAACTTGCAAACTAGTACAGAGAGGAAAAGACTAAGACAACAGATTGGCTTCTAGGAAAGGATGATGGATTGATTGCGTGCATCAGCCTCCGCTCTTTTCTGAAATCCCAATAAAATGACATTAAAGTGCAGTTTATTTTAAAAAATATAAACCCACAAAGAGAATAGAATAGGAGACAAAAGACATTTTGGAAACTGGAAGTATTTCTGTAGTAGCAACTGGGTACATCCAAGAAGATGAATTTTGAAGCGACAATGGAGAAAGCCAGTAAACCCTCTGATGTGTGCTACTGAACTCCCTGAATTCTCCAAAAGCTCAGACATCAGCAGCAACAGATTCTTCTGGAAGTGTGGTTGACAGTGAGGCTAAAACTGTGTCTATTGTTTGAGCCCAGGTTTGAGAAGCAGATGGCCTCTCTAGCTCCACTCATCTGGATTAGTGTCCTTCCCCCAAAGCAGCAGAAAACGGAAGTTTATTCTCTGGAGAGGGTAACAAAGAAAAAATGGGTCTCTGGGCTTGGGTAAACAAGGTATTGCCAAGGGCCGTGGTTCTTGTGCTCAGGAAAGGATTTAAGTAAAACCTGACGTATTAAGTTAGAAGACTCCTCTCTCCACACACCATCTTTCCCTTTGGCCAAAATGTTGACCAGTTAGACTTTACTCTTCCGGAAAGTGACTAGAGCATTCTCCCTGCGAAATCTGACTAACCCAAGAAAGCAGACCTAAAGAAACACGTTTAGGGGTTCTTCGTGGTCGAGATGGCCCACCCTAACGTCGCCCATGGACTCAAGGCTTCACATCAGCTTCTTATTTTCTTCCAATTTACTCTGAAAATTTTTAAACACAGAGAAAAGCTGAAATGCTAGTGCTCACCATGCAGGTTCAGTAATTGCTAATATGTTGCCATGTTTGCTTCCTCTCTCTCTGTACATGTGTTTTATATGTTTGGAAGTTGCAGATAGCATGCGCTTTTCCTCTAGATAACTTCAGCTTTATCTCCTAAAAAATAAGGACACTGTTGTATAAAACTACAATATTCTTATCATGCCTAGGAAAGTCAACAATAATTCAATAACATAATTATATATACAGTTCATGCTCAAATTTCTCCATTTATCTTTAAAAAGCTTTTCATTGTTGTTTCTTTTTTTTTCTGTAAGATCCACTAAAGGTCTGTGCACCACCCTAGTTTGTTAAGTACTTTCTCAATTCTACTGAAATGCTCTTACATTTTTAAAAAAGATGTTAACTTTTTTAAAAGACCAAACGAGTTGTCTCGTACAATGTCCCATAATTCGTCTGATTCTGTCTTGGTAACGTCATTTACTTTTTTTCTCTTGTCCTCTGTATTTCCCATGAACTGACTGGAATCTAGGTCTAAAGGCTCGGTTATGTTCGGGTTATGTTTAAAGTATTTCTGGCAAAAGTAAAGGTGAATCGGGAACTTCCTATTACATCACATGAGGAGATGTAATGTCCAGTTGTCCCCCACTAGTGACCCTAAATTTCATCTCTTTGTAGGTGGTAACTACCAGATCTCTTCTCTGTAAAGAGATGTCATTTCCCTTTGTAAATAAGTAAACTCCAAAAGTCTTATCAAAAATCTGAAATACTGTTTGTTGCATTTTAAGAAGCTGACATCTTCCTTAGTAAATCAACCTAATCTTCCAGCACTGAGACTCTCCATACAGGAGGGGGGTGCTGGACCTTGCTACACACATTCTCGCCTCCCAGATTTCCCTCCTCCCCTCCCCTCCTGCAGTTACATTAACTTGGCTCTTACATTCTAAGAGGTGTTGACTAGTGGAAACTGTGGGAGGAGGCTTACAAGGGTAATGAGTTAGCCAGATTTTATAAACTAGGTAGTCTGAATGAGCAACCTGCCTGAGAATAGTCAGCACCATGAAGGAGGGCTGCAGGAGAAGCAAGGGAGCAGGCATCCCAAGCCAGGGCCAGGTTCCAGTGAGGGCCAGATTCCAGCAAGGGTCCGGTTCCAGGGAGGGTCCGGTTCCAGTGAGCACCAGGTTCCAGCAAGGGCCAGCTTCCAGTGAGGGCCAGCTTCCAGCAAGGGTTGGGTTTCAGCGAGGGTCCGGTTCCAGTGAGGACCAGGTTCCAGCAAGGGCCAGCTTCCAGTGAGGGCCAGCTTCCAGCGAGGGCCAGCTTCCAGTGAGGGCCGGGTTCCAGCGAGGATTGGGTTCCAGTGAGGGCCAGCTTCCAGTGAGGGCCAGGAAGTGGAAGGAGTGCGCTAGGCAAGGCAGAAGACACAGAGGCGTTTGTTCTAGAGAGCAGTGGGAAAATTGGGAAGAAATAGAATTTTGAGGTGTCAGGTAGGAAGAATAATCAAAAAACAATGCAGGAAATTGATTGGGAGATTTCACCTTGGCGGAGAACATTATGCCTTGGGCTAGGAGCAGGAACGACAGAGATGTGAGGCATGGTAGGTTTGAAAGAGAAGTTAGCATTGCATCAGAAATACCCAAAGCCTTGATGAAGGCAGTAGTTGATGCTGAAACCAACATGATTGGGCCCTGGAAGGGTGGGACACTTACTGTGTGCCAGACACCCCACCAGGTCCCGGAGAGGAACTCAGCAACACTTAACGGCCAACAAGATTACACTGTGAGTCAGGGATATTCCAAGGGCTATGCAGCAAAAGAAGAGTTCCCCGGGTAACAAAAGGAAGAAGCAGTATGCACAGCCTGAGGAAAGGTGTGGAGATAGGAAGCTATGCATCCATAGCCTGTTGGGGAAACACTGAGGGGCACAGAATAGCTAGAGTGTGGTGGTAGGAAGCAGCCTGGGAAGGTACCTGCAATCTCTCTGCCCCTCAGAATCTGACCCAATAGGGTTCTAAAGGACTTGAAAACAATAACCCCTCTATTGGGCACCAACCATGTTCCCGGTATTTATCTTTATTGTCTCTGATGCTCTAGTTACTACTGCAAGGTAGTTATCCTCATTTTACTAACAGAGAAACTGAGGCTCAGAGATGTTCAGTAACTTGCTCAAGGTCTTGCCCTGGGCTAGTCCTGGGTTTGTCTGATAGGACAACCCTGCTCCTGGGATCAGAATCAAGCAGAGCCTCTGTGCTCCTTGCTGGGAGACGCCAGGGACCCACAGTGCTCGGCAGAAAGCCAGGTCCTATTCTCCTCACCCCAAAGGGTTTACGATTTGGGAGAAAGGGGACCGTTGAAATGCAGGCAAGACAGGGTCCATCTGGGCACAGGAGCAGTAGTGGCTTGGGGCCAGACAGGGAAAGGACAGCCAAAACCAGGGACAGCTGCCAAGTCATCATGGGGAATGGAGTCCACCTCTCCCTCCTGGTCCCATCCCACACTTAAACGTGACCCGCTTGGTTCTCCTCTCCTGTCGCCTTTAGAAGTAGAACCAACTCAAGCTATGGCCAGAACACCACGTCCTTAGGCATTTAGCCTTGTCACCGCGGCTTGTTTACCCTCCGAGGACCATGACCCACTGTGTCTGAGAAATGCACAGCTAGATGTTTGTGTCAGAAACATCTGCCCACGGTGCGGTGCGCCAGGCAGGTGGGGCCCGTGGCGTGGACTCTACTACCGTGCAATGTGCTGAGCGCTTTCTGAGTCAACACAGGCATGCTGTGCCAACAAAGATAAGGGTTTTCGTTGTTTATTTGTTTGGACTTTGTTCACATGTGCCATTCCTCACCATTAAGATGTGAGGCTGCTGTCAATGAAAACTGAAATGATGATGACGATAACGATGCTGATGAGAGCGGGAGAGACCCTCAGGACAGCAGAAATGAAAGGAGGAGCAGAAAATCATGACCTGACCAAGCACAAGACCTGAAGGACAAATCACAGAGGCAATAGGAGAAGACAAACGTGCAATAATTGATTGACTTTCACATTGGCTTTGGGTTTCCTAGAAGCCCACAAAGAGGGAAATTCAGTGTTACGTAATTGTCATAACTGGAAAGAAAAAGTACACCAAACTCACAGGGAAAAATAAAGCTTTTCCAAACATCGAATTGCAAAATAAGTATCTCTATGAGACTTTATGTACAAGGGCCTTTAAATTGTGTTAAAAGTCTTTGAGGAATGGCAATTTTGCTTAAGATCAAGGCGAGGTAGCCCAAAAATCTCAGCTTCTGGTGACCTGACAAGATCTGTGGATAGAATTAAGAGTGCTTAATATTTTTGAGTAGGAAGTCCTGTCAATTAAAATATTAACTAACATTGATAAATAGCTTTATATTTTCTTAATATTTAAAAGAGTACAATGCACAAAAGGTATAAAATATAGATAAGCAAAAATATATGTTTATAATTTTTCCACCACCAGCATTTGTATATTCTTTCACATTATTTTTGTCTAGGCATATATTTATACAATTTCACATAATTTGTTTACAAATTTACTTTTATTGTGATCAAGCTATTTGTGTAGTAACCTAATTTATGGTTGAAAGAGTACATCATATGTATACATCTATGTCAGTAAATGTTCATTCACAATATGATTTTTAATGGAGATTAATATGGACATGACACAGTTTATTTTATTTTTTATTGATTGTACTTATTTTTTAATTTTTTAAGATTTTATTTCTTTAGTTTTAGAGAAGGGAAGAGAGGAAGAAAGAGAGGGAGAGAAGCATCAATGTGTGGTTGCCTCTCATGAGCCCCTTACTGAGGACCTGTCCCAAAGCCCAGGCACGTGCCCTGACTGGGAATTGAACCAGCGACCCTTTGGTTCGCAGTCTGGCACTCAGTCCACTGAGCCACACCAGCTACGATGGACATACCATAATTTAACAATCTCCTCTTGTTGTACATTGTTTTGTTTGTCTTGGTTTTTTAATTGATATTAGAGAGAGAGAGGAAGGGAGAGTGAGGGAGAGAAAGAGAAACATCAATTTGTTGTTCCACTTATTTATGCACTCACTGGTTGATTCTTTTATGTGCCCTAATTGGGGATCAAACCCACAACCTTGGTGCATCAGGATGACACTCTACCTAGTCAGGGAATATTGGTTTGCTTTTCATTTTTAAAATTACAACAGCACTGCAATGAACATCTTTATAGGTAAATGCATGCATTCTATGATGATTTACTTAACATGAATTTTTTAAATGAAAGAATATTTTCTAGACAGGTTCATTACTATTCACAAACCCTTACAATAACACTGAAGACCCCCTAGGTATGTCAGCACCAGTGGCTTAGGCTCTGCAGGGGTGTCACACTCATTTTCACGGGGGGGCCCGTCAGCCTGGTGGTTGCCTTCAAAGGGCCGAATTAATTTTAGGACTGTGTAAGTGTAACTACTCCTTAACTGTTAAGGAGTTGAAATTACATTCAGCCCTTTGAAGGCAACCACCAGGCTGACGTGGCCCCCCGTGAAAATGAGTGTGACACCCCTGCCTAGAGGACTGAAGGCACCCCAAAAGCTTCGGTCTATGCTACTGTTATGGATTTCCAGGCACACATGAGAAATTGAGTGCATATATCTAATTTTACTTCTTTCTGAAACCTCTCAAACAACAGTGAAGAGATCTTTTTCAAATAGATGTAGACATGTAGGGACAAGAAAAATGGAAGAAAGACCACAGGTAAATTTTGGAAACTAGGAAGCAGAGAAACCGGTCACAATTAATGTAGCAGGCCTGAGAAAGCTAATTTTAAGTTGGCAGTGGCAAAGATGAGCTAGTCTGATTTATTGCACTGAACTTGCAAAAGGCTAATAATTGCAGTAAATTTGGTGCTAGCCCATTCACACCTGTGTGTGAGTTAGAACTAGCTCCCCCTTTCTCAAAACCCTCTGCCAGAAGTTTGTTGTAAATAACGTGCAATTCCATAAAGTCCACAGGGTGAGGAAGGTTCCCTCAGAACCGTGCGCTGCACAGCCTTCCAGTCAGGGAGCCCTGACCGGAAGGGGCAGCACCCCTGAAGGTGGAGGAGGTGCATGAGGAAGATGCTGTGAACCGTGAAAGGTTGGTTGAAACTATTTTAAAAGCAGGCAAACCTTTAGCTACTCTTTCTCACCTTGGCAGAAGACTGGAGGTTTATTCTCTGAAAAGGGAAAGACCAAAGATCTGCAGAAGGAAAATGCTAGGCTAGTTGAGGACAGATGTACTGTACTAGATACTGTGGCATTAAATCAGAGTCTGCCCTCTGAATTCTAAGTCCCACCTGCTTTTTTTAAAGATTTTATTTATTTATTTTTAGAGAGGGGCAGGGAGAAAGAGAGAAACATAGATCAGTTGGCTCTCACACATGTCCAACCAGGGACCTGGCCCGCAACCCAGGCATGTGCCCTGACTGGGAATCAAACCAGTGGCCTTTTGGTTCACAGGCTGGCACTCAATTCACAGAGCCGCACTGGCCAGGTCCCATTCTACTTTTTCTACTTGGCCCCAAGAACACTGGTATCCAGGCCTTTACCCCCCAGGAAGGAGGGTGGGAGAAACTTCCTAGGGAAACATGACCGGCTGAAAAGGGAAGACCTAAATATTTTCACATTTTAGTCGGGCGTTCCCCAACTAAACATTCCAGTGGATCGCCCAACAGTGAAACTCATAGTCAGACACTCCTGCTCATGCACTGGGAGCTTCAGATAGGCTCTAAAACCCACACCCTTAAATTTAAGCAAGCAAGCAAAGTTACCAGTCATTAATGAAAAGATACTAACATGCAAGACAGAGACCGAAACCAACAAACACATTTAAAAGGCACTCAAAGAAAACTGAGACTTTATAGGAAGAACGCTTAAAAATACTATTAATATCACCAGAGAGTTGAAAGACTATATAACACTGATGAAATGAGAACAGGAAACCATAAAAGGATGTTCACAGAATTTGTTAAAAGCTCTTGCAAACTAAAAACATGTTTCAGAAGACAGTGAAGGCATCTTTCAGAAAGAAAAGCATGCGGAGGAGAGAGAAATGAGAGAGAAAAATAAGAAAATTAGAAAACCTTTCCAGGAAGGTCCTATTATTGAAAGAGATAAAGAAAAAGTGATGTAGTCACCTTGGAAAACAACTCAGCATTGCCTGGTAAGGATGAACATACATTTACTGTACAACTGAGCAAGAAAAAAAATGTCAGTTTCCTTCATTTTTTTAAACAACTATTTATTGAGCACCTAAGAAGTTCTAGGCATTATGCTAGGTACTGATGATACAAGAGTAAACAAGGTATAAAAGGCCTCTGCCCTCTCCAAAGCCACCTAGATTCTGCATCTGTGGCAGCTGTCAAGTTTGATGCCTCCTGGGCTCAATTTTGTCCATAAGGTTTGGGGCTCCGTGCAGGGAGTCTCTGGGTATGTTTCCTTTAGGCAGAATGTATATAAAAGAAATTATAATTACACTGTGGTTCAAAAGAGGAGCAAAAATAAGACCAAAGCTGTACTGAGAAAGAATCAGTTTAATTTTAATAATCTTCAACAGAATTGTCTAAAGATAGAATCAATTATTTGGAGAGATGGTAAGTTGTCTGTCAGTGGAAGGGTTCAACGCTAAGGAAGATCCATTCACTCAGCAATTGAGTGGTGGCCTTGCCAAGCATTGTGTTAGAGGCTGTGTATTAGTTAGCTATTGCTGCATAACAAACCACCCCCAACTTTAGTGATCTCTCATGATTGCTACGGGTCAGTGTCTTGGCTACGTGGTTCTGGTTCCAGGTCTGTCGTGAGGTTGCAAACAGGCTATTGGCCAGGGAGATAGTCATCTGAAAGCTGGCCAAAGCTGGAGAATCTGTTTCCAAGGTGGCTCACTCACACGGCTGGCAAGTTGGTGTTGGCTGTGGGGGAGGGGCTGCAGTTCCTCCCTGTGTGGACCCCCCCACAGAGCTGCTCGAGTGTCCTCACTGCACGGTGCTTGTCTTTCCTCAGCATCAACGATCTAAGAGAAAGCAAAGTGAAAGCCAAAATGCCCTTTATGACCCCTTCTTGTAAGTCACATGCCATGACTTACACATTAGCCTGTTGACTACAGAGGTCAGCCTTCTTCGACATGAGATGGACCACACCAGGGTGCAAGCACTGAAGGTGAGGACCAGTCTTGGAGCCGTCCCAGAGGCCGGCTACCACACCCTGTAAATACAATGATGAATGAACAAACGGGGTGCCTGACCTCAAGAGGCTATTAGTGTGGAGTTGTGATCATTTATTAGAGATGATGGCAAAAGGATGGGACTGAGAGACAAGACAGTTCCTTCCAGTACCAATATCCTGTGGTTTTTGTGTTTCTAGGCCCTGGCTCTTTAGTCACTGTATCACCAAGCTACCACCTCAGAACCAGCAGCTCAAATCCTCACTCACACACGGGCAATGCGGGGGTCTCTGATTGTGTTCCCCCATAATTACCTGCTTGTCATCACACAGCAAGACGACCTTGGTCCCACTCCTCCTGCTCTCAGACGCAGAAATACTTAGATAACCCCACCCTTGTTTTTCGCTCCAGAACATTCCACGGCCTGGCCTCCACCTCCTGGGAGCACAGGGCGTCCTATGATAACATCTGGAGGACACAGTGTCCCAATGCAGGAGCTGCTTTTGACCCAGCTTGGACCCACCCTCAACAGCAGCAAGGCCCTGTGGGTACAAGAGGAGCTTGGGCCCCAGATCCTTCCTTCGCCCTGTTGTGCTCTCTCCTCTGCCTAATCAGGGCCATTTCATACACCGCAGACGTCAGAGGTAATGAACCTTCTGACGTTCTCAGAAGACTCTGACCTTGAGCCCAGAGGATGGGTGCAGGGGTGTGGTTAGCATTTCAGCCTGGCCCGCACTCATGCTGGCTGAGGGTCTCTTGGGGGCACTAACTCATGTCCACAAGAAAACCATTGTCTCCAGGTCACCTGAGAAACCAGAGGTAACCCAGGAAGCTTCAGGCCTGAAACTGTGCTGAGCTCTGGGGAAACCGTTGGGAGACACTGACGTGGGCTGCCCCGGGGTCGAGAAGAAGGCCCTTCCTTCACACTCGCTGAGGACTCTCACTGTGCTGTTCTGTGTGCAAGTGCTTCCGTCTTGCCAGAGGCGGACGGGATCTTGGAGAAACTGGTGAATGTTTACTTATTCTTCATTCATTTCTAGTTTTTAAAGTAATGCTGTTAGAATGCCTAGTATTAAAAAAAAAACAAACAGAAAATAACAAGTGTTGGAGAAGATGGGGAGAAATGAAGCCTTGTGCACTGTTGGTGGGAATGTAAAGTAGTACCAGCTGCTGTAAGAAACAATATGGTGACTTTTCAAAAAGTTAAACATAGGACCACCGTCCAATCCAGCAATCCCGCTTCTGAGTATCTGCACAGAAAATGGAAAGCAGGGACCTGAGGAGCTATTTCTATTCCGATATGGATAGCAGCATTATTCATATCAGCCAAAAGGTGGAAGCAACCCAAGTGCCATGAACAGATGAGTGGGTGAACAGGATATGGTTTATACACGCAATGGAATATTATTCATCCTTTAACAGGGGCCCAACCTGCGGCCCACAGGCCTCATGCAGCTCAGGATGGCCATGAATGCGGCCCAACACAAAATCGTAAATTTACTTAAAGCATTATGAGATTTTTTTATGACTACATGTTGCAGTGTATTTAATGTATGGCCCAAGACAACTCTTCTTCCAATAGGGCACAGAGACCCCAAAAGGTTGGACACCCCTGCCAAAAGGAAGGAAATTCTGAAACATGCTGAAACATGTATGAAACTTAATAACTTGCTAAGTGAAGGAAGCTAGACGCAAAAAGACACTTACCTGAGCTGTGCAGCAGAGGCAAACTCACAGAGACAGGAAGTAGATTAGAGATTAACAGGCACTAGAGTCAGCAGTGGTCATGGGGCCTCACTCAACGGGTACGTAGTCCCTACTTGGCGGGATGAGAAATGCCGGAGATAGTGATAATGGCTGTACATCATTGTGAGTATAATTCATGTCACTGTATAATACACTTTAAAATTCTTAAAATGGCAAACTTGGTGTCATATATGTTTTCCCACGGTAAAAAGTAGTACTAAAACATTATCTTAAAGTCTGTATCCATTTAGGCAAGATCCTGGGATTCAAATGTCGTTGGGGAGAACCCACCTGCCCCTCTGTGGTGGGTGTTCCTCCTTCTTTTAGGGGGTCTTGGTCAGGGCTTGCACTTCTCATTGAGCCGGGCTCACCCTAGAGGCACCGCAGCCTGGTAGTGCGGTTCCATAGCGGGATGGCCCAGGTTCCAACCTCAGTCCCGCTGCTTGTTAGATGATGTACGTCACCGTGCCGAGCTGCCCCCTTCTCACTTACTGCGTCTTTGATGTCACCGTGTGTTGTTGAGGATTACATGAGAGTGTACGGTACGTATGCCACAGTTTTTTAAAACACTTAACATGAAGTGTCAGCTTTATTGCCTGTGCTACATCTAAAAGTTCTACAACCTTCTGCTACTAGACATGTTTCATTGGCTATCATTTGGTGGCGGCTGGTGGCGGGAGCGGGGGACTTAAG
Source organism: Anoura caudifer (assembly GCA_004027475.1). Classification (NCBI taxonomy): domain Eukaryota; kingdom Metazoa; phylum Chordata; class Mammalia; order Chiroptera; family Phyllostomidae; genus Anoura; species Anoura caudifer. The sequence goes on along the minus strand of PVKU01002027.1, from coordinate 125,879 downwards.
CCTCCTCTCTTATTTCCTGCTTTCCCTTCTGTGACCTCCCCTGAGTTCCCACTGTGCGTTACCACTCAGGGGAGGCACAGAGCAGCGGCAACCATCTCTGTCTCATGGGCTCCGTCCAGCCAGTCCCTCAGGGTCTCCACTTCAGTAGCCAGCATGGTCCATGATGCAGCATGGTCTGCCAGCACACTGCTCTCTCCAAGTGGAAGTCCGGGTCCGCCAACTTTTCACCTCCCAAATGTCCACATACAAATAGGCATGTGTGTTTTCTTAATGGGGTTGTATAAATGCATAATATTCAGGACCTTGTATGTTGGACATCTCATAAATAGATTCCCCAATTATTTTTTATACTTTTTTTTATTGATTTAGAAAGAGAGATGAAGGGAGAGAGAGAGAAAAAAACCCCACCAATTTGTTGTTCCACTTATCTATACATTCACTGGTTGATTTTTGTATGTGCCCTGAGTGGTGATTGAACCCCCAACCTTGGTGCATCAGAATGACACTCTAACCACCTGAGCTCCCAGGCCAGGACCTGGAGCATTTTTCTTGAACTCAGGTCCTCAGGGGACACCTGAGCGCAGTTGCCAGAGCACCTCAGAGAAGGGCGGATAGAGCTGGCTGACCAAGCTGAGCATGGCGCGGTCATTTCCTGATCTCAGCTGTCCGTTTTCTTAGATGCTAGAGATGTCCCCTGCATTGACTGAGACACAGGAGACACAGCCCAAAGAGTAGCTTAGAAAAAAAGAGAAGACTGACTTCCCTGAAGGATGGGACCAGCCCTAATGGAGACTCATAAGCATATGTCAGACCAATCAGCAGGGCCGACTGGAGCAGCTCAGGAATGGGGCGCAGCTTCCGGGGGCCACAGCAGGAGAAACCACCACAAGCGAGAAGGGGCATGCTGAGGCTCTGAACTGCTAGTCACAGAAACCTATTCTGGAAGGTGTAACCAAAAAAACCCAAATATTCAAATATTTCTGGAAATTTTGAGGAAACTGGGAGTACTTGGTTTGGAAAATAGACAAGAATAAGGGAAGCTAAGGGAGAAGCATGGCCACGGTCACCCCGCAAAGCCAGACCTGTGGGGACAGCGCTGCTGCCACCAGCGAGTCAGGACAGCCCCATTCTGAGCCTCAGGCCTGCGGCAAGCCGGCTGCTGCTGCCCCACGGTCCTGCCCAGCCCAGAAAGAACTCTCCACGCTCTCTGCTTCTTTGCGCCAGCCCCTTATTCAGAGTCTGGGGTGTTCTGTCTGATCTGCTGAGCCGAGGCCCAATGCCACATCTAGAGGAAGGGGGGCTGGAAGGCGAGAGGCTGGCCCTTCTGTGTTTCTCATGGGTGGCAGCCTTTGACACCCATCAAGAACCCTAAGTGGGAAATCCCACAGATAAACCAAGGAAGGCCCAGAGGCTGCACAGCCAGAAGTGATGCGGCTGCCAGTGGGTACCTGCCAGGCCAGAGCCCAGGAGGCTGGAAGCCAGGGATGAAATCTTGGTTTAGGAAAGAGAAGGCAGCCCTCGTCCAGTGGGACCAGGGCCGTGGCAGGACCCTGGTAGACCTGCAAGAGGGCTTGGGCGGGGGGGGGGGCTGTGGGGGAAACTGTCAAACTTGTGCTGAGGACCAGGCTCTGGGAGACACTGAGGTGCTAAACCTGGTGGCCCCCAGGTGAGGTCTGAGAACATTTCTGGAGCGTCCAGACCCGCTCAGAATCCTGCTTTCCCTCTGTCCTACTTCCTTTTAGTGCCTTGTTCTGTTCGGTCCTTTCCTTAAACCAGCCAGTAAACTTCCAGGTGCCTGGCGATTTGTCAAGGTGTTTTCATAGGTACATTCCTGCCCTGCCAGTGGGCCAGGTGTGCAGGTGGCAGCAGCAGCCTTACTGACCCGAAGTACGGGGGTGACAGCAGCCAGAGCTAGGAAGGCCCACGCACGGGCCTGCCCTTGGCCGGCTCTGGTGGCCTCATGTGACCTGGCATCAGTGGAGCATAAGGAGTGAGTGGGGAGAGGAAGTCACATTTATCGGGCATCTATGTGCTGCAGCAGTGGCAGCATCCGCATGGAAACAATTAGTGCATGTTTACTCCGCCTGGCATGGCACTAAGGGCTTCACACGCACCATCCCATCCAACCCCCACAGCAAGACCGTGAGCTGAGCGCTACCATTCCTGTCGTCCAAAAGAGGCCAGATATACCGCCTCAAATCACCCAGCAGTCAGTGGAAAAGCCAGGACTCAAAATCAGGTTTGCCTGATTCTCAAGTGAAATGCTTCCCAATAGGCAGATGCTCAGGCTGCACCAGGGCTGGGGCGGGATGGGCGTGGGCCAGACCGTGACTGTGGGGCCACTGTCCTGAGAGAACCTTGGGGGGGGGGGGGATGGAGAGAGGAGACCCCAGAAAACTCTCCCCAGGACACTGCCCCCAGGGTGTGTTCTGGGTGTCTTTGAAAACAGCTCTGAAAGGCCTGCGCTCCACCCGGGGAAGGAAAGGGGTGTGAGGCTGGACTTGCAGACCTGGGCTCAGAGATAACAGCCAGGCTGTAAGTCGTCTGGGGCAAGGGTGTGGACCCTCTTCTCTGCGGCTCCAAGGGAAAGCCCACTCCAGGGGCTGCACCAGTGGCTGTGCTGAGGAGACCGCCTGGGGCCCGACCAAACCGGACCTCTCTTCCCCTGTTCTCCGCTTCAGTGCCAGCAGGCCCCGCCCAGCCCAGCCCTGCAGGAGGCGCCTGGGAGAGCATGGGAGGGCCCACAGGCCCCAGGCATCGGCTTCATCCCTCCTCCCAGGATTCATCCGCGTCTCTAGACCTCATTCCTCAACTCTGGAGACCATGGGTTTATCAGTCAAGAAATTTCTGAAGTAAGCACGAATTGATTTTATAACAGGAGTGGGGTTAGAGCACATAAATCAGTCAAGTTAAGGGCGCAGAAGAGCTAATACAAGGAGGGGCCGTCTCACCCAGTGCGCCCTGAGCTCTCCAAAGTCAGGGACCACGTCCTGCTTACCTCGGTGGACACCTCACAGTGAAGCACAGCGTCGGACTCGCACTCCACAAAAGCTGTTTTTCTCGTTGTCAGATGCCGAGAACACTGACTGCCACATTGCTGGCACTAAACACGCATTTGTTGGCGAAGGGAATATAAGTGGATTGCCTATTTCATCTTCAGATAACTCAGGACATCTCGTTCCACTTGCCCATCAGTGCACGCCCCACACCCTGCCCTCACCCCTTCCACAGGCTCATCTCCCAGCCGGGTGTCCTCCAAAGTGTGCCCAACTGTACCTGCTAAGCTTTGCCAAGCAGTGGTCTCACCCGCACCTCAGGCCCAGGAACACCAAGAAGTTACACTGCAACTAGACTGGGTTAGTTTCTTAGCAGTTTTATTGAGTAGCAAGAGATAGTGTCACTTGCCACAGGACATGTATCCTCAGGCTCGTAGAAGAATTGCTTTGGGACAGACAGACAGACAGGTGGCGGGGCAGGGCAGGTGTCAGTGGTGGGGTGTGAGCACCAGGGGCAGCTCAGCTGTCCGCGGTGGCCACCGTCGGCTCCTGCTCCGGGAGGGCCAGGGTCTTGTCCTGGCTCTCTTTCTCCTTGAGGGTGCTGAAGAAGGAGTTGACCTTGTCCCTCAGATCCTTCTCCAGAAAGCTCAAGTGGTCTTCCACGTCCCCCGCCTGGGGACCGAGCTTCTGCTTGAGCTCCTGCACCTGCTGCACCAGGGCGTTGTTGAAGTTCTCCCCGTAGGACCCCACAGTGCGGCGGAACTCCTCCACCTGCCGGTCCAGGCTGCCTCTCAGCTGGGCCAGCGAATTCTGCACCCCGTCGGTGCTGCCGCTCAGCTTGCCATGCAGGTCCTCGGCCGCGGGCATCAGCCTCCGCCGTAGCTCCTCGACGTCCGCCAACATCTTTGCCTTCAGCCCCTCTGCGTTCTTCTTCATCTGAAAGGCCAGGCCCTCCAGCTGGTGGTTGAGCTTGGCCTGGACGTCCTGCGTGTAGGGAGCCAGGCTGTGGCGCAGCTCCTCCATGTTCTGGTCGATCTTGACCTTGAGCTCGTCGGTGTAGGGCGTGAGGTGCCCCTTGAGCTCCTCCATGTTCTGGTCGATCTTGACCTTGAGCTCGTCGACGAAGGGCTTCAGCTCGGTGGGCAAGTCGCCCACATTCTCACGTAGCATGGTCTCCATTCGCTGTGTGTAGGGTGTCAGCTGGCTCCGCAGGTGCTCAGCCTGTGTGTTGACCTTGGTCCGCAGCTCATTCGCGTAGGGCCCCAGGCGCTGCTGCAGGTCTCGAACGTTGTCCCCAATCTTCTGGCCCACCTCGTTGGCGTAGGGCAGCAGCCGGGACCGCAGCTCCTCCAGCTCCTTCCGTATCTCCTCCTTCAGCTTCTCAGAATCTTTGGTCAGGCGTTCGTGAAGATTTGTGGCAAAGGGCACCAGCTTCTTCTGCAGGTCAGCGGCATAGTCATTCACTTCCCCGAGTTTGTCCTGGAAGAGGGAGCTGCCAGAGAAGAGCGCAAGGGTGCTACGGTTACATTTGTCACTACACGCCAGGACCTTGTTGCCTGATAGAGCACTCACCTTATGCACACCTGCCTAGGTCAGGTGAGTGTTCAGGGGTCCCGAATTCACCCCTCTTTTCCCTGTGGCTTTCCCTATGGTGGATCATGATTTGAGAGAAGGGATGTAATAGACCAAGTTATTACATTGAATTTGTGTCTCTGAATCTCCCCTGAGTCTGAGCCACAGAATCACGTGACTTTGAGCCGATTGCTTTCCTGTCCTTGTCTGTCAAGTGTGGACTTTGGTCCTTTCCTGCTGAGGTGTGCTGTGACACAGATCTCATTCTCTAACAGAATGTTGTGCTCTGGACTCTGTCCAGTGTCCACTAGTGACACAGCTGCTGGTTTCCTTGCGTGTGCCCACCCGCAGAGTTTCCCAAACATCCTGACCTCCCTTCCTGTGACTTCCCAGGGGCCTGTCCTTTTGGAATGCATTAGAACCCAGTGCACATGACAGTTCCCTCCTTCCTTTCTTCCATGAACCTCAGTGCTCAGATGTGGCCATTTGTCGCATTATGAAAATTCAAGCAGGATAGACACCTAAGGGATTATTCAGTTCAACCTTCCTGTTTCCACATGTGGATCCCAGCTCCAGAGACTTCAGGGTCACCCAGTGAGTTAGTGGCGGGGAAGTGGGCATCAGGTCTTCTGCCTCTGAGCTCAGCCCTTGCCAACACATTGCATTTGCATGGCCTTTAAGTAGCCCTGCCCTGCAAGCTGCGCCCCTCTTACTTGAGCTGCTGGGTGAGCTCCGACTTCTGGAAATTTTCCACAGTCTCCTTGGCATTGCTGCTCAGCTGGCTGAAATAGTCCCACACCACAGTGGCCACCTGGTCAGCACTGACCTCAGCCCGAGCACCTGGGCAGGAAACAGGGAGCAAGTCATGAGAATCAGTCTCCTTCCTTGTCCTTACACACTAGCCCCGTGCTGTAGGCTGGATGATGGTGGGGAAGCCAAGTTCCCTCTCAGCTCAGCAGGAGGCCACAGGGACATGTGAAATTGGTATAGCACCATTGCCGGTGGGCCTACAACTGTGAATGGGCCAGCTCTCCTATGAGCCAGGTGGCACCTGGGCAGCCCTCGCATCCTGCTGGCGGCCAACAAGCACTTAGAAGGACATGTCCTCTTGCCTGGGCCTCAGACTCTTCCCCCTGCCCAACTTGGTGCAGCATCCAAAGGCAGCTCCTACTTACCAGTGACAGCCACCAGGGCCAGGGTCAGGACCACAGCCTTCAGGGACATCCTGGGCTCCCTGCTGGGCTGGAGGAGTCTTGCTGCACACGGGACCCTTCCTGGAATCAGAGAGAGAGAAGGGAGGTTCTCAGGCCACTCACCTGTGCTGCTGTTTGAACTGACTGAAGCTCAGAGCCAGCCGGACCTTTAAACCCCCACCAGGCTGCCTTCCCCAAGACCCCTCCCAGAGGGATTCCACGCTGGAAGGTGACACATTTCCAGGACGCCTCTTGGACTTTTGTGACCCTCTGACGATGTGGCAGCTGACAGCAGACTGGGACTTGTGCCCCGCCCGGTATGGAAGGGAAGTCCAGTGAACTTTGACCTATGGAAGAAATGAGGCCCAGGTAATGTTTGAGCCCAAAACTGATGCTCCAGAGGCCCCGCTGGCAGCTCTGGGTCTGTGCCAGGCTTGGAACAAAGTTCACACCTCCTCTGTTTACCTCTACCCAGGGGAGAGAGCACTCCATGCCCAAATCCCCCAATTCTGACTCCATCTCGGAACAGCAGACATTGGACTGGAACGCCCAGGGGCACAGAGCGGGGCAGTGACCTAGGTTCCCCGGCTCTGGTCAAGGTGCACTCATGGGGAAGGGCCCTTGTGAGGCTTTGGGCAGGACCCTGTATGGAAGAATTAAGTGTAAATTCGCTTCATGTCCCACCGCTGCAAACATGTCACCTTAGCCCACTGATTCAGCTTGGTCCAGCTCTGAGCTGTTTCTCCCGTGAACAGTGGGGTTGTTGGGTATATTAAATTGGTTGTTTCTTGCAAAGTGAGTAGTATAGTCCCTGGCACAGAGTAAGCACTAAAAAAGTGTTGCTGTTATTAAAAACATTGTTTTCCTGGTTTGGACCGAAGAAAGGAGTACGGTCGAATGCTCGCCCCGGCAGTGAGCGTGGCAGGGTCAGACTCGGCCATCTGCGGCGCGCCGGGGGTTACGAGCAGGGTGTTGGGTGGGGCAGCCCAAGGCCTGTTTCTTGTCCACCTCCCCCTGCTACACTCCCTGGACGGGGATGGTCAGCTTAAGGTGAATCTTGCGACCTGGGGTTCTCAGAGGGTCTCTCCCCTGGGTGTGGGTGCCCAGCAGGTCTTCTGCTTGGACTGAACGTTCTCTCCAAATGAGGTCATGTACACAAACACAAAAAGGGGGTCATGCCACCTCGAGTGACTAGCAGATGAAATCCATTGTATTGCTCTCCATGGGCACAGGGCCCAGCGTGTAGGTGGCTCCTGGTTACCTGTCATTAGAATAAGTCACGTTGTGCCGATCCTGATTTACCATGTCTCCATTCTTCATATTCCAGACGTGGCTTGATGTCGCATGGGATGAAGGCAGCTAAAAGGCCGGCTTTTGCTCACACACCCTCTGCTCGGTCCCCGCATGGTCATCTCCAATGGCGGGAAGCTCCTCCTCCCTGAAGCAGCCCATGATGCCTTGTAGTGGTCGTTAAGGGCTCGGATTCTGGAATCGGACTCCCTGGTTACACATCTGGGCTCCCCACTCGCTCACTGTCTGCGTGAACTTGGGTAAGCCTTTCAACCTCTCTGAGCCTCAGCTGCCTCTTAGGCTGTGAGGGTTCCATGAGATGATCCGTGTGGTGCTGGGAACAGGGCCTGGTGCACAGTCAGTGCCCATCGAGCACTAGCCACACGTCAGCCCTGACAGGCGGACTCCCTGCAACACTGACCACCGGCCCGGGTCCTGCTCCTGGGTCAGGCACGGTCCAGCGTGGGGTCGGTGCTCAGGTGCCCCTCCCGTTCCCCCGCCAGCCCCGAGGCCAGAGACCAGGACGGCAGTGAGTCATGCAGGACACCTCCGCTGCAGTTTGACCTCCTGGATTTACAGTTCAAGTCGCAGGTGTCACCAGCCTGTAACAGGGTCAGAGTTTGTCCACCTCCCTCACCCAGGTTCACGCCCCCTGGGAGTGTCTGCGCCTGTTTGAACATGTCTGAGAGTGTCTGCCAGGATGTGTGCAGATTTATGTGAGTGTGCAGAAATATTAACTCTCAGTGGGCGCAGAGCTAAGGCCTGGAGCAGAGGGACTGGCGCAGACAGCCGCGCGCACCCACGGACGTGGGGGGCTGTGCTGATTCCCGGTGTGTGGAGGGTTCCCGGGACTCCATCCATGATGCATGGGCCTCGATCAGTCTGGGGGGCTTATCAGTCTGTGAATGGAGTGGTGCTGGGAGTGGGCAGACTGAGTGCTCCTTGTCCAGTTTCAGGGGGTGCAAGTGCTGCTGGAGGGAAGAGTCTGCCTCTGCTGGGCCTCTGGTTCTCTCTGAGCCTGGCCCTAGGGGTCAGGGGATGGCCACCCTGCTGGGCACGGAGGGCCTGTGTGATGTCAGGCGAATCTCACTCCTCTCTGAGCTTCAATCTCTCTGTCGGTACAGTAGGCGGACAAGGTTGTGAGGTGATCAGGCTGATAGTGTAGCGTTACCTGGAGCCACCCTCCTGTCCACCCACTGGGGTCAAACCAGGAGTCAGCCCAGACGTAGGAGTCAGGAGGGGATGGCTCAGGCCCAGGCAGACACAGGCCCAGCCTGGGCCAAGCCAGACAGGGGCAGGAGAGCCACATGGATATGTGTCCCCACGTATGCTCCACATTGTCCCTTGTCTCGGGGCAGAGCTGAGACAAGGGGGTTACCTCCTGTTGTAATAAGAAGGATCTGGGTAAGACACTAGGAAGAACTTCCAGTGTGGAGAGGCATGGTGAACCAGGGCTTCTGTCTGGTAGGCTGAACCAAGGCTGCCCAGTCCAGAGTAGTGGCAGAGGCAAGGATCACAGAGGCTCATGTGTGAAGCCTCAGTTGGACACAAGTGGAAGCAGAGTCAGCCTGACACCAGAGGACCATTAATGACCCCAGCTGGTCAAGCCTGCTCCCTGAACCAATTCCCCCCTCCCTGCCACACATATACACAGGTTACTCCCTAGAGCTGGTCTGTGGACCAAGCCCAAAGTAGTCTCCTCATTCCAGGGGAACCAGGTGAGGGAGAGGGAAACAAAGAGTGAAAGAGAGAGAGAGAGAGAGAGAGAGAGAGAGAGAGAGAGAGAGAGAGAGAGAGAGAGGAGGCAGCTTCGGCTGGCCACTGAAAGGGCGGAGGCAGGGATATCCCCTACCCCCACAGAGGTCCCAGCCAGAGCTGCTAGGAGGCACACAGACACTCACAGGTACCAAGCACTTTGAAAGAGACAGGTCCCAGGTTCCCAGTGACAAGGTGCATGGGCCCACATACCTGGCTTGCCTGCCCAGCTCAGCACTATGCTGCTGGGTCTCTGCCTGCGTCTTCTTATCTGCCTGGGCTCAGTGGGCCCACTGGGGCACAGGAGAGAGAGAACAGGCCCCTCCAGACCCCCACAGGTGGGGGAAGGGAGTTAGAGGAAGCAGGGCTAAGGGACCCAGCCATCTCGCTCTAACAGTCAGGGGCGAGAATGTCATGCCCCAGCCCAGCCTGGACTCTGGGTCTCAACAGTGGCTCTCACCTGCTGGGATGAGGGACAGGCCAGAACAGAAGCGGGACACGGGCAAAGTTGCGTTCTACGTTTCCCAATGCCCAGATCCTTCGGTGACCTTCTAATTATCTTTTTTCCCTCCCTACCCCATCACCAAAACCTGTGCTCAGAAAGAGATCTAAAATGGATTTACTCTGAGGTATGAGTGACTGATAAATCTCAAGGGTCCCATCTCTCCAAGAGAGATGGGTACCACGCTGTTTGGTACCAGCGTGGGTGTTAGAAGCCCTGAATTCCGTTTCCTAGCTCTACCAGTGATGGATTCTCCGCACTTGAGTACATCTCCACCCCTTTGAGCCTTAGGTTTCTTACTACAAAATGGGATTAATAATGTCTACTTCATGGGAATCTGAATAATTGCAATTTAACAGAAAACAAGGTGTAAGCCAAAGGAATGAGTCTCTAACAGAGGAATGTCAGGCCTCAGCCATGGATGAAGAATTCTGAGGGTAGGGCCAGGTCATTTTCTCAGGCCTCTCATTTCACACTGGGGTTCGTTACTTCTTCCTGAGAGAGTGGCTGCCTGCCAAAAAAAGGCCCAGTTTCTACATCAGAAGTACTCCCACCTCTAGGCTGCGCTGTCAGGGGAAGGGCAAGGTATTTGGAGGAAGGCAGAGAGATTTACTGAGCCCCTTCGTGGATCAGCTGCGTTGCACATGCCTCCTGCACTTTTCACCACAGCTCAGGCATGTCAGTATTCTATCCCCATTTTACAGAGGAGAAAACTGAGGCTCTGAGATGTTAGATCTCTGGCCCTGGGTCACATGAGTAAACACCAAAGGCATCGCTTAAACCTAGGATTCCTTGGTTCCAAAATCTTAGCACCCAGAACTCAGAAGTCCCCGGATTTTGCCAGGCAGGCCACAGCTCCCACAGTGTGGGCCCGGGGGACACTCCCCACAACAAGGGCCTGAGGTCTCTCCCTGAACAGCCGACCGCCCTTGCAGAGCTCCTCTGTGCCCTCTGCCTACCAGGCTGGCCTCTCCAAAGCCTTGGTTTCCCTCCGTTGCCCACCCAGCCAGTGCTGCTGTTTCCAAGCTGAGGGATCTGCAGCGAGAGGTACTCAGCTCTGGGGGCTGATTCCAGCTGCCGCAGTTTGGGCAGGGCCCCAACCAGGAGCCCGGCTCCTGCCCCAGGGAGTGTTATCAGTGGGTCTAGAGGGCAAGGTGAGGAGAGGGGAGGAGGGGCAGGACAAAGGCCTCGGGCTCCAGTGGCCTTGGCCCTTCTCCCACCAGCCCCTGCCCTGGGCCAGCTCGGAGAGGCTTCTTGGTAGGAGCACTGGGGTTGAAGCCAGAGGTGGAGGTGCTGGGGACGGGGACCCAGTGAACTGAACTGTGTCACCACCTCCACACAAGCCTCTGCCCACAGGTCTTCCGTGACTTCCTCCAGACACCCCCATCCCAATGCCCTGTGTTGTTTCCCAGCGGAAGAACCCACTACCCTTTCACCCCACCCTCTGCACCCCAGCCAGGCTGTTTTCAGGGTTTGGGGTTGGGGAGGGAGGACCAAGTGTGAAAGGCTAAGGTGGGTTCAGAGGGCCCTGGCTTATCCCCTAAGACCCTCTCCCATCTCACCAGCTGCTCCTGGGGATCCAGGCTGCTAGGAAGGAATGGGGTCTTTCCAGGCTCCATACAGCCCCAGTTCCTGCCCCATCTGGGTAACGGGAGAGTGGCATGGCACCCACAGCCTTGTAGAGATTTCCCAACTCTCCCAGCAGGCCTGGCTGCATCTGGCCATCCTGCCTTAGGCCCGGGTCTAGACTGATCCACAGGTGGCCTTTGTCCAGCTCACCAGATCCTCAGCGCCCACTGCCCTGGGGACAATACAAAACAGATCAGAACCCTCTGGTCTGCCTCCTCAATCCTTCCCAAGAGGCTGCTGCTCCAGGTAATGCACCCGGGGAGGGGCAGGGTGTGGACAGGAGAGCAGGATGAAGGGGGGCAGAGGAAGGTCCCTGCTGGCCCAGCCGGCAAAGCCTGGAGAGGAGCTTGCTAGAGCCAAGGAAGACTTGGGACTGGATGAGTGGCCCCCATCTGGGACTGCACACTGGGGGAGCCCGAGGCCCATGGAGGGGAGGCCACTTGCCCAAAGCTACGTAGAATGCAGTGGCAGAGCTAGGACTGGAGGTGCCCCCTGATCTGCACACTCTCCGTGGCCTGCACATTTAGGACTAGGAGAAACCTTAGACACTCCAGTCCTATGGCCGACGGAAAAACTGAGGCCTGGAGGGGGGCAGAAGTCCACCCAGAGTCACACAGCATGTTAGTGGCAGGAACCAGGCCAGAACCCAGATATCCTGATTCCTAGTCTGGTGGGTTTTCTGCTGCAGCCCGCACCTCCCTGCCTGCCTGCCTCCCTCGGGGCTGTGGCTCCCTGAGCCTCCTGTCTGAAAGCCCCTCATCTCCCCATATTAGCTAGCAAGGGAGCAGGCCCTCTCTCTGCCTGGCTCCTGCCAGCTCCAGCTTCCCCCTAGGGGCCACACCACTTCCCCAGGGACCTGGAGTGCACCTCATAAGACACATCCCTGCAGGAACAAAGGCACCAGGCAGTCCCGGACCCTCCTCCTGGCTGCCCTCCTGGAGCTCCTGGCTTCTGTCTTTAAGCAGCTTGTGGGGACCGGGTGAGGGACAGGTGGGGGCGGGTAGATTCTGACCCAGGGAACCCTTGGGAGGTGGCTTGATGATCCTGGATCGTGACGGTTGGCTGGGCAGGAGCCCAGGGCTCCCCAGAGGCTGATCCACCCTATCAACTCCACTGCTTTTGCAGGAGAGGTGGAGGCAGAGGATGTCTCCCTTCTGGGCTTCATGCATGGCTACATGCAGCAAGCCAGCAGAAGAGCCCAGGACGCGCTGACCAGTGTACAGGAGTCCCAGGTGGCCCAGCAGGCCAGGTGCACCCTCACTTCCCACCCTGGGTGCCAGCTCCCTCCACCCCCACCTGCCCCTGACTTGGTGACTCTCCCGCACCCATCCAGGACCTGCACCGCTCTGAGCCTCCATGCCCGCCTTGTCTACCAAGCAGGGCTCCCTCACAGGGCTTTTTCAGGCTGCCGTGCAGAGACGACAGAAGCCTCTGTCCCCTCCTGGCATCGTCTCCCTTCGCTGTTCCCCTTTCTCCCTCAGGTGCCCTACGTGGCTCCAAGGAAGGCCATTTGAGCCCTCACTTCCATTTCCCTCTTCCGACAGCCTGGCCAGCAGTTCGGCTGGGGCACTCCCCCAACCCCATTTCTGCTCAGTGTGTGAGCCCATGTGTGTGCCTAGTTCCAAGCACCAGATCTGTCCCTCCTCTGCCACGCTGCCCTGCCCGCCAGCCCCTCCTCCCACCTGCACGCTGCTGGTGTTGGCTGGCGTTTGTGCAGCCGAAGCATGTTCACAAACACTCTCAGTCCTTGGAACTGGCTGTGGGGTAGGTATTATTTTCTCCACTGTGCCGATGGGAAAGTCGGGGCCCAGAGAGGTTAAGTGACCTGCCCCAGATCTCATAGCCAATAAATCCTGTGATGACTTTCCACATGAGAAACTGTGTCCCTCTGCCCTGCCTCACTCAGAGCCACCAGGTGGTATAGTTCTCGGGGTGACATTTGTCTAGGACAGAATTGCAGACCTGACCCTGTACATCCTCCTGCCCAGTCGCTCCTCTCCAGGTCGCCCCAGAAAAGTGGGGGCACAAGTATCTGTCCCAACCTGGAGAACAAGCCTGGGTGGAGCTGTAGGGGACCCTGCCTAAGGTCTCAGGGGTCTCTCTGGGTGAGGTTGAGAGGATGGGGGGAGAGGTGGGGACCCCTCTGTGGGGGCCCCCTCTCATCCTCACCTACATTGCTTCCCCTTACTGATTACCCCCCAGGGGATGGATGACAGACGGCTTCAGGTCCCCAAAAGACAACTGGAGTACACTTACGGGCACATTTTCCAGCTTCTGGGATTCAACCCCCGAGGCCACACCAGCTGCCTCACACCTCCACACCCCGAGTCTGTGTGTCCATCCATCCTGCTAGCTCCTGAAGTTCACATGAGAGGGACAGCATTCTGAGTCCTCCCATCCCACCCCCCAGACCTGGCCCATGTCCAGGCATGCTGTCCTCCCAGTAAAGCTGGATGAAAAGCGGCATGTGCCGAGTATGTTTGGGCTTGGGCACGGCTGGGCTGTTCTGCAGGCAGGCGTGGGACTGAGCAGGTCTAGGGCCGGTATGCTTCCCACCTCTCAGCGTCTGGGTCTGGGCCCGAGTTCATCTGGGAGGTAGGAATAACACCGCTTACCCTGCCTGCCTCGACGGGTTTGTGTGGAGGAGCAAACAGGCTCATAGGCTTGAGAACACGTTGATAACCTGCCAAATGCTGTACAACGGACTTGAATGTGTACTCTGTGTCGGGTACTGTGCCTGGCATTTCCATGTCATCAGAGTTGAGGTTGCGTGTGTTCAACAGAATTACAGAGCTGGCTTACGCTACCTGGGCCACCTGGTCTCTCAGCCACACTTCAGGGAACGAGGCCACTGGGGTAGCGTGCAGTGTGGTTCAGATCATGGCTCTGTCAAGTTTATAGCAATGTCAGTTTCTTATCTGTAAAGTGGACACAAGAATATCCCTTGCTCTGTAGGTTTGTTGAATGAATGAATGAGATGAGACTGCCTAGCACCTGGCACACCAACGGTACCTGGTGAGTGGTTGCTATCATTGCTGCAGGCAGAGCTGATTATCCCCTTGGGGCCAGGGTTAGAGCAGGAGGGCCAGAGTCCTGGGAACTGAGAAGTGACCCAAAGTCCCCCACAGAGGGTGCTTTGCTTATGCTTCATCGCCCAGCAGATAGATATTCTCACCAGAGAGTTCTGGGACCACTTTCCACTTGAGCATTGCTCCCACTCTTCCAGTGGAAAACCGGAGGCTGAGAAAAGTGAAGGTACTCGCCCAGTGTCACAGATTCAGCACGTGTGGTGGAGCCGGACCTCAAGCCCAGGTCAACTGCCTGTATCCAGCTCAGCTGACACAGAAGAAATGCTTAGCTGCTAGGTGTCGGAGGGCTTCCTGCAAATCTCGGTGCCATATGTGCATGCCGCCCCACTTGGAGATAATCTGTTGTCTCTTTGAAAATCTACCTGGGCTCCTTGTCTGGCCCAGCTGGGCAGGCATCCCAGCGCCCACACCTGGGAAATGTTCCCACGCATGTCTGGGTTTGATGCCTGTTGTTGTAGGTGGTTAGGAACCACACAGCCTGCTCCTTTATCCGAGAAATGGAGGAGTGGCAGTTATCCAGTGGTCTGCACCACTGGGGAGAAGGCCCTGAGGGGAGAGAGTAGCAAAGGCTTCATGGAGGCACTGCCCAGACCTTTGAAGCTCTATGAACCTGTGTGCATGCCCAGCAGGCTATACATACCTGGGTGTGAAGAGGGTTAGGGTGTGAATAGGGATGTGCATGAGGGGACACATACATCTGTTCACACTCAGATGAACCTGAGTGCTTGGCTATGCACTTGCGTTTTAAAAATAACCATGGATGCCCTGGGCAAATGGATCTTAAAAGGACAACCTCTTTCCTTTTGCCCTTCAACCTGGGCCAGTGTCTTCCAATTTCCAAGCTTCACTTTCCTCCTCCATACCCCAAATTTTGGAAAGGATGCAGTGAGATGATGGTTATGAAAGCATCTTCGAAAAAGATGAACATGCGCTAACTCTCTGCAAGAGGTGGTGATTATTTTTCTGACTCAGGCCAGAGCTGGCAGACAGAGGGGGTGGCAGTGCTCAGAGCCCCTTGGTGGCTGGCTGGCTAACTGGCACAGCTCTGCCCGGGGACACAGTGGCTGCTTCCGGATAGGGTGGCAGTGAGGAGTGGCAGGCTGCCCTTGTGGGAAAAAAAAAAAAAAAAAAGGGGGAAGCGTTTGATTAAATGTTGTTTAATCAAGAAAGGGGGAAAAAGCAAGGGCCAAGCTCTTCATTTGAACCTGCCCCAATCCTTCAAGTGCTCCTTGAAGCCCACCCTAGCCCTCCCAGAGCCAGAGAGCTGGGAGAGGCCCCTGTCCTCCGTCCAAGGGAACACCTCTGGGGAAGGGCACCCACTCTTCCCGGCACAAGCAGCCATGCCTCCGTTCCCTCCTCAGACACAGCTGCAGCACTTACTGTTTGAGACTCTTTCAGGGCACTTATCATTGGATTTTTGCCTAGTTCTCTATTTTTTTTCTGCTTGATCCTCCCTAGAAAAGGGACTCACATGACCTCATTCCCAAGCAGCAGGCACCTAGCAGTTTCTCCAGCGTTAAGGCCCTGAGAGGCTGAGGTTCGAGAGTGGACAAGCTCCAACTGCCCCCTGGTCACAGGCTCTGCCACGCCTCCCCAGGGTCCCCTCCAGTGGCCCACATCCCATCCTTATTCTCCCAAGAGTATTTTTTAAGAACTTTTTATTGTTTAAAAATCATAATTGAATCTTCAAAAAGCATAAAACCCAACACACGAGTCCCACTTTGTAAACGTTTATTTTAAGAAACCAAGCGATGGAAAAGGGAACCTGAGAAGAGGGGGCCACAAGGAGTCCCAGCAGCAAGGGCATCTCACTGGGCGGTCAGCTTTCTTCCTCAACAATGCCGGCTACCGTGTCCATGAGGCTGGTCCTGAAGTTGTCCCATAAGGGCAGCAGGGCCTCCTGCAGGTCCTCCAGCATAGGCCTGGCCTTCTCACGGAGCTCCTGCAGCTGCTTGCTGGCCTTCTTTTGGAACCCAGACAGGCTGGCGCCGCTCTCCTGGAGCACCTCCATCTTGGTGGTGAGGCGCTCCTGCAGCTGGTCGTGGAAGGGCTCCAGCTTCCCACGCAGCTCCTGGCTGAGCTTGGTCAGCCTCGCCTGCAGCTCCTGCAGCTTCCGGCGCATGCCCTCGCGGAACTCCCGGGCCAGCGGCGTCACCTTCTCATAGCAGAGCTCCATCTCCTGCTGCCACTTCTCGAAGTTCTCCAGGTGGGGCTTCACCATCCCCTTCACGTGTTCCAGATTCTTGTTCATCTTCTCTGTCAGCCCTGTGGTGAGATTTTCCAGGCCATCCCAGAACTCCTGGGCAACCAGGCTGACATTTTCACCCAGCGTGGTGGCTGTGGAGCTCGCGTTGTCCCAGTACTTCAGGAGTGGCAGGCTGGAGGAGGGCAGAGAGGTCTCAAGGGGGCACCTCCCAGGCACTCAAGACACCCCTGGAGCTGCAGGCCCAGCGCCCCAATTTACCTGTGGTGAGAGCTGGGCAACACCTGTCCCTGAATGTACAGCAGCTGGGGATCAGACCTGGGCTTGGCTTTTCCCATGCAGTGTCTCGCCCAACTCATCTGTGCCCACCGCCCTCCCCCCACATTCTGTAGACTGAAGAGCTAATGGGAGACAGAGCCGAGTTGGTGTTCAGTCTTGTTGGCCTCCAAAGCTGGGCCATTGGAGGACCTCATCTCTATACCTCGGGCCATTCTGTTCTCTGAAGATAGCAATCCCTGTGGCTTGGCATTTGCAGAAGAACTGCAAGCTGCTTGTTGCACTTGCAGAGGGAATGTGATGCTGTGATTACTAACCTGGGCAGCACTGGCCCGTCCCTTGCTAGGAGGCTGTGACCCTGCTTGGGGATCCCATTCCTGTTTCTCCATCCAGCTATGGAGCCCATGAAATAGCATGTAGAGATTCAGCCAGTCTGGCTACATCTTCCCACAGGCCTGGCATCTGCCCCTCAGGACCAGCAGCCCTTGCCCCATCCCAGACCCCGGGCTGGGTCCTTACCCCAACTGTTTTCCGGAGATGGCGTCTTCAAGCTGGGCCACATAGTCTCTGCTGCTGACTTTGACTGAGTCCAAATACACAGTGGCTAAATCCTTCACTCGGTCCCATTGTGACATTGTGGGGTCATCCTGGTGCCAGAAATGCCGAGCCTGGCTCCCTGGGGTAGGAGAGGAGACTCGTTCAGTTCAGGCCAGCTCCGGGGCAGGGTCTGAGCTGAAAGGCCAGTCTTGGAGGCAGGAGAGAGGGGTCTAGTGAGAAATTCAGGTCCCTGTGCCCTGAAGGGCAGACCACAGGGGTTTAGGGAGAAGAGTCCTCCTGATGGGTGGCCTTCTAGGTTGGGGGCACTTACCCGTAAGGAAGAACACTGCCAAGGTCAACACCACCACTTTCATCCTGGGTGACCTGGAGGAGAAGAGGGGCCTGGCTGTGCGTGGGCCTGTGGTGTAGGGGAGCTCTGTGCTCCCCCACTCATTCCAGGCAGGAGAGGAGAAGGAGGGTCACAGGTGGGAGAAGGCCTCAGGTATCCAGAGCCCCAGCATGGAGCAGAGCCCGAGCCTCAGGGCTGAGGAAGCCAGAGGAACCTGGAGCAGACAGCAGTGCTTACCTGGAGCAAGTACTTCAAGGGTCTCTGAGCTGCAGCTTTCTCTGGGCCTATTTATGTCTCCAGAAGGGGCTGGGCTGCGAGACTGATAAGCTCAGCCCAGGCCTTGCAACTGCTCACCGGTCCCAGCAAGAGATGTGGAACTTAAAGTTCAAGGATCAGCGCTGCCCCCGGGGCTGAGTGGGCAAACAGAGTGGGCAAACAGAGTGGGCAAACAGAGAGCTGGGGGCTGGGGCTGCAGGGCCAGGGGTCAAGAGTTCAGGAGGGGGTCAGACGGGGTGGTGGCAGGCTTGCAGGTCCCTTCTCATTGGTGGGATATATGTTCCCCACCATTGTCCATTGTGCCAGGACAGCAGGGGAGAGGAGGGAGAGAAGAAAATGCCCAGGCTGGTCAGGAAGAGCAGGCACTCTCCTGAAGTTCAGGGAGATGATTGCACACCCGTCCCTGCCCCTCCCTCGAAGGGCACGACAGACAGCCCCCCACGCTCACTGTCAGCCCAGCAGGTCTGGCACACCTCTCTCCAGGTCCCCGTAGACCTCCCGAATCCTTGACTGAAGGGAACTTGCGATGCTAGGGTGCTGCCTGGGGAGAGAGTGGGAAGTGTTCAGTGAATCCCAGGCTTTGAGATTTTAGAGACCTCCAATATTTCCAAACAAATTCTAGAGGCCAACAATAGAGTTGCCAACTTTTAATTTTTGTCACATAAAAATCCTATCTACTGCCCACCCCCAAAACCTACTGTCTAGCATGACCAGCACTTGAAAAAAGAAAAGATTTTTCTAACACAAAATAAGGCATAATCTCAGAATAAAGGAAAGTCACTTAAATTGAAACATAAATCTTTGCATGGTTCATATCTATGTGTGATCACATCCAGGTGAAAACTGGTGAGGGGAAAGACCTCTGGCGCAGGTAGCAGGAGAACTGCCTTCTCGTTTCATCTTGCCTCCAATTTTCTCACTTTATTTTGCCTCTCCTGGAGGAGAATGCTGAACCAGTTACATAATCTCCCCGTGCCTCAGTCTCCTAGCAGTAAAACAGAGGCAAGAACGGTTGGGTCCATCGGACCTGCATGAATCCTGAAACTGTAAAGTGCTTGCAGTACCATTTTGTAAGGTTTCTCTTGGAAGGCCCGGGACCTCCAACACCAGGTCACTGACGGGACCCTGTGTCATGGAACCTCTGAATGTCCAAGCTGAGAGGAACATTGAGATCAACTACTCTAGCCTCCTTCCACCCCCTCCATCTTATATGAGGAAATTGAAGACAGTGAAAGAAATTTGCCCAATGCCTCTGGCCTCCCAGGGAGTTGGAGGAAGGACTAGACTTAGAACCCAGGTCTCCAGACTTACAACTCCAGGCAGAAATGTGCCCTGCACCATTTGTCCAAGAAACCCCCTCATAGTCTAAATACGCGCCTGGCGCTCTGTCTGCAGATCCGGAGTGGGGGTGGTGGGAGAAGGGGGTCTGGGCCTTTCCCCCTGTGGCGTATCTCATGCCTTTCACCTCAGAGTGGAAAGCTTTGGAGCTGGGCAGTCTTAGGTTTGAATCTCAGCTATGCACTTACTATCTGTGTGACCCTGAGCAAGTTACAGAATCTTCCCACAGATCAGTTTCTTGGGCTAAGGCAGAATAACGCCCCCCCCCCCCCCCCCCCGCTCCAAAGATGTCCATGCCCTGCTCTTTGAAACCTGTGGCTGTTATGACAAAGGGGACTTGGTGCAGATGTAATTCTAAGGACCGGGAGGATGGTGTGGTTATCCTGGATAAGCCAGGTGGGCCCCATGTCATCACAAGCACCCTTAAATATACAGGAGGGAGGCGGGAGAGGTGGGGTCAAAGGAAGAGATGAGACGGTGGAAGCAGAGGACAGAGTGTGACATGCTGTGCCTGCTGGGAGGGTGCATGAACCAAGGGACGTGGGCAGCCTCCAGAAGCTGGAAGGGGCAAAGAAAGAGATGTCTCCCTAGAGCATTCCGAAGAAATATACTTCTGCTGGCACCATGATTTTAGCCTCATGTGACCTTCACTGGACTTTTGACCTGCAGAACTGTACTGTAAGGTAATAAATTTGTGTTGTTTTAAGCACTAAATTGGAACATGTGTGGCAAAACTGAAAGGGACCTGGCACATGGTAAACTGCAACTATTCTGTGTCCCTGCATCCCGATTCCTGGCATCTTGTCCTCTTGCTCCCACTGATCACCCTTGCACCATCAGACCAGAGGGAGCTAAGGCCTTGGCTTCAGGCAGCAGAAGTGGCGGGAAGGCAGGGAGTCTCATTTTCTCTGCGTGGTCCTGACTTGCAGATGCTGAGATGTGGAGTCTCTGTTCCAGGACTGACCCAGCCCCAGAGGCCTGTGGGGGCATAGCCTTAGGGACCAGTGTCCTGGACTGCCAGCTGGCCAGCCCAGCTTTCTGCCTGTTTGGGGAGCAGGGGAGGGGGCAGAGCCTTGCTGCGTCAGCTCACAGGCAAGTGTCTCAGGCCAAGAGAGGTTACATCCTTTCTAGGGGGAGAGCTAGTCCCAGCCAGCACATGGGAGCTCTCAGAATCTTACAGGCTGGATTTGAAGCTACTTGTCAGTTTCCTCCTCCTCTTGGGTTTGTTAACTGAAATGATTATTATGGCTAAACCCAGCATCTGACATTTGTATAGTTCTTTAGTGGCCAGAACACTTTCATGATTAACTTAGTATGTTCCTGCAGCCCAGAGCTGCCCTGCCTCCTTCAGCCGTTGGCATTTGGAGCTGGCAGGACTGGGCCTCAGGAGGTTGGCTTCTAGCCCCTTGGTGGCTGCCTGTCGGCCAGTGGCAGCAGCAGGGTCCCAGATCCCTACAGCGCTGGTGCTCTGCTCAGGAGCTCTCACTTCCTGGCTCAGGGATTTTAAGGCCCTGGGTTAGAGAGTGCTGTTTGACAGAATCTTCCTGAGCAGGGAGATTCTTTTTACTAAACTTATTTACTACCGTGTCTACTCCATTTCACTGTAGGACACTTGGCTTACACTAGCCCAAGCCCCTCCTCACTAGCATTTCGGAGAGGAAGGACTCTTTCTGGACGGAGGCCAACGGGAAACACCACCACCAACAAAGCGGGTCCATCGCAGATCCAGACTTGGGGGCCGGTCAGTCATTGTCAGAGGCATCAAACGGAACAGACTAGCTGTTCAGTGGGCGCAGGGCCCACCAACGTAGGCCCTTTGTACTACGTGCCTTTCTACCGATCTTGGGAGTCTCCAGAGTGACCGCTTCTGAAGGGGTCACCAGGCGGCTTGCCTGGATCCCCGGATCTCCGAATGCATGTGTGAGTTCTGCTAGCTGGCCGCAGGAGTGGATTTTGCTCCTCGTTTCACAATTTGCGACTCAGCGTCGTACTGGTCAGTCTACACGGGGACGACTCCAGCCCCTCCTAGGACTGGCACGTAACAGACACTCAACCAACTCTTGTTCACGGAACTACACTGGCACACTAACGGAAGGTCACCAGTCTGATAAAGGGTCATCTGAAGGAAGAGGCCTTGGGAGACTCAGAAAACTCTTCAGCATTTAACCTTGCATCATGGACTCTGCTTAGAACATTTAATCTTAAAACCTTTTGTTGGTCTGGATAGGGCAGGGAACGTTGGTACTGAGCAGGGGAGAGAGGAACACCCCTACCAATATTTCCAACTGGGCAATTGTGTTGCAGCTCTTGGTGACAGAGCCCCAGTGTGGACCCTACAGCCAGGCCACTGTACCCAACCCAACCACAGGCTAGCTTCTCTTGGGTCTTACTGCCTAGCGGGTAAGAGAATGATGGAACTGGTCTGGGACCAGCAGGAGTGGAGCTCTGGCTCCTTGGGAGGTGCACCAGCCTTCCCAATTCTTGATCTTTGCAGTTGGATTGCGGCGGGGACTCTGACAAAAAAGATCAGTAAGGCTTTGTCAGTGTGGCTTCTGTTTTCCGGAACTCAGATATTTGGGTCCACATCCAGGAAGCAACGCCCCAATCCCTTTGTGTCCATCCCAAAGTCCCCCTGGCTGACTTCAGGAGGGAGTGGTGCCTATTTCAAAAGGTTGTGGCAAGTTGTTGAAAGGCATCTGGGTCAGTCACTGGTCTCAGAGACACTCGCCCAGCTTTCCAAGGCAGTGTGCGCAGACCCAGGCAACCTCTGGAAGACCCTCCTTGAGAAGGCTCTTTTCTGTCCTAAACAGTCCCACCGCGACTTTCTAGTCCACCAGGGATTCGAAAGCTTTTACGTTCTTTCCTCTCACTCTTCTTTCTATAAACTCAGTATTTCCCACTTCGGTAACCTTTCCTCATAGACCTTCAGTCAGCCATCTCTTGGCCATGCATGGGGCATCGCTGGCAATGCTGTCCTGCCCTTGGGAGTCCACGTGTGGAAAAAGTCCCCGTGTTGTCTTAACACCGGGCTGACTGGAGTCACCTTATAAAGGGCCAGCCTCCAGGCCCCAGGATTTGGCCCTCCTGCTATTCCTTCTGGAGTACCCTCCAAAGGAATCCATTTACCACCCAATTCAGCAAATTCAAATACTCGCCTCCGAGGTGTCAAAGGCCAAGCTGGATGCAGGGGACCACAGTGTGGAGCCGAGTTCGGGCTTCTAGAGAATGCTAGTTTTACCAGGTGGAGATGATGCATTGCTCAACGCTCCACCCTCTGCTGGGTGGACTTTTTCTGCTTCCACCTGCCTGGATGCTTCTCCCAATTAGACTCTGAACCACGAGGTAAATAATGTATCAACATAAGAGGACAATCAGTTCTTTATTTTCACAATCCCCTACTGTCCAACTAAGTTACTAAGTTGTAAGTGCCCACAAAAAAAGGGGCTAAAGGTCTTACTGAAACTTGGGTCTGGAGATTTTTTAAAATCCTTTTTAAGTTCAACATAAATGAGAAAGAAAAAAAAAAAACTTCTGACATTTTCAAAGAACAGATATAGGAAAGTGTATTAATATACATTCAACGTATACTGCGCACATTGGTTACTATAATACAAAGCAATGATTTTTAAGGAGTGTAGTTCGCAAGATGGCACGGTTAATGGGCTCGTTGGCCTCCACTGGGTGGTCATCCGGAGGGTGGCACTCTGCTCTCCCATCAGTTCAGTCCCATGTAAACAGAACAGAGAAGTCAAACAGCAGCTGTTCGGCCTTTCATGGCAGCCTCCTTCTGGTGAGTAGCTGGTGGCCCCACCAAGTGAAGGGGTGACTGGGGACCATGAAAACATGGGACATATCCTGAGAAAGGCTCTGCACTAGAGAAATCCATCGAGGGCTCCTGGGTCCAGGAGTGGAGCTGCTGATATCAGAAGAACAAGCTGCACGGGGATCCTGTCAGCAACATCAGGATGGCCATGCTGGGCACCCACTTTCTTCTGTGCAAATTCAGAATGAAAGACTAGAGGGGGACTGGGGACCATTTACTCTCTCAGAGAAAAAGGATCGGGAGTCAGAATCATTAATATTTCTTTCTTGTTTTGAAGGTCAAAGGAGACAACCCAGATCCTCCGTCAGTCCCCAGCCAGCATAAAAGACTTTGGTTTCTAACAATGAAGAAAAAGAAAGACAACACAGATGAGAGCTACTGCATATGCACTGCCTCAAACAGGGACGTCTGTCACCGGCACGAGTAAGAACTGTTCACAATTACAGCGTCTAAATAAAATACTCTGAATAAAAGGTACAAGTCACAATTCAAATAGAACAGAATCTGGTTAAACATTTCTCTATTAAACAAAAACTCCTTTTGTGTTTATTTATTAATAATAACAATAGTAATATCAACATTTACCAAAACAATTCCTACATGATCAAGAATTAAAAAGGGAATGAGGATGCCCAGGGAGGAGGAGGTTAGGAAAGAGGCAGGGCCCAAGACAGCCTCCTAGTCTTCTGGCCTGTGACAAACAGCTGAAAGAGAAAAGTGTGTGTGTGTATATATACATATAGAATACGGAGAAACAATTCTTTTTCTAGCACAATATAAAATGAGAGTGTAAGATGATATAAAAGCATAGATACCACTGTAGGGTGCAGTCCATGAGTAGAACCAACAGGATGGTAAGGGCAACAGTCTTTCCAGGTTATAAGAGGGGAACTGAGTTACACAACAAAGCAAAAGCTCATGTTGAGGCAATCTAACCGGCACTCCATCAACACCAGGTCACTCCCAGCCTCCACGCTAACATTCTAATACGATCTTGGCTGGGCCAGACATGTTTCTCAGTAGATCCCAGCAATAAAGATCTCCCCAGTTTCCAGGCTGGGGGTTTCAATCTTTGCTCTCCAAGGGCCAAGGGCCATCACTACTTCTTCTCCCCCTTTGCCCCGCCACTAAGATTCCAGAAGGTGTCACCCCTTAGCTTTTGCTCCCATGGAAGTGCAATGCGGAGCACTGAAGGGTGCTCTGAGCATGCAGGCTAGCAGGGGAGTGGCTCTGGGTCCCCTGTTCTCCGTCCTCTAACTGCTTTGCTCTTCTGTCTTAAGAAAGAAAAAGAAAGAAAGGAAAAGAAAATCACCTCCAAAAGAAAACATACCAAAAAACCAAAACCAAACCAACAACTGAGATACATCAAATACACTTTCACAAAAGGTGGCGAGCGTGGATTTCCTGTTTATTTCCTTGGTGACTGGGTCATACAAGCAAACATGGCAAACCCCCCTCAGAACCCCAAAGAACAGCACACTGATAAACTAAATGCGAGGAAAGGAGCCGCAACATCCGGGGTGGAGAGAAACACAATGGCAATTTGGTGCAATGCTGCTGGATACTGTTGGTTTAAAGTCCACTGATTTATACCCCAGCTGTACACAAACCTGCAACAGAGCAGACACAGAGGGGGATTAGTGTGAAAAGAGAAAGCCTCAAATACTCCATTGGTAACTTTAAAAAAATTCAACTGTGTAGTGTGATTGTTTTCTTTTTGTAATGCAAGTACCTGACTTAAGCTTTGACTATCCAGGCATCCAATTCAAAAAGAAAGACTACCTTGAATAAACAGCCAGAAGGCTGGATAAAGAGCCCCTCCCTCCACTGGAGCCTCTTTTGTTTTGGAGATCATGGTTGATTTCGGTAACTGATCATTTGGGCTCACTGTTTGTTTTCATTTCCCATGCTTTAAATTCCTGCTCTTTTATGTTTTAAATCCACCAATGAAGAGTGAGCCTGCAAAACCCCAGGGTCCCTCCCTGACCTCCAGTAAAAGCAAAGCACCAGGCCTATTCCCCAAGCATTCCCCAACCCCCTCAAGAGCCTGCTCTATGGCCCCAGGTGTGCCATGTAATTTGTGTAATTTCCAGGTCTTGTAAATAATAAATCTGCATCTTTTCTGAGTTTCCCCATGATTACTGATGAAGGCCATCTTGCAGCCATAGTAAGAAGCACAAGAACCGTCCAGCCACAATGCTGGTTTTCAATAGGCTGCAACCAATAAAAAAAACAGTGGTTCACATTACCTCAGGCTTTTAAAAAAAAGTTGATTATGCTATTATAGTTGTCCCATTTTTTTCTCCTCTTTATTCCTCTCTGCCTTGCATCCCCTACCCCTGTTCCACCAGCATTCCCTACCCTCCTTAGTTCATGTCCATGGGTCATACATATGTTCTTTGGCTTCTCTGTTTCCTGTACTATTCTTAACCTCCCCGTCTATTTTGTACCTGCCATCTTTGCTTCTCATTCCCTGTACCTTTCCCCACACTCTCCCCACCTCCCCACCGATAACTGCCTGTCTCCATGTGATCTCCATTTCTGTGATTCTGTTCCTGCTCTATTGTTCACTTAGTTCTTTTTGTTATTTTTCTTGTTTTTAGGTTCAGTTGTTGATAGTTGTGAGTGTGTTGTCATTTTATTATTCATAGTTTTGATCATCTTCTTCTTAGACAAATCTCTTTAACATTTCATATAATAAGGGCTTGGTGATGATAAACTCCTTTAACTTGACCTTATCTAGGAAGCACTTTATCTGCCCTTCCATTCTAAATGACAGCTTCGCTGGACAGAGCAATCTTGGATGTAGGCCCTTGCCTTTCATGACTTGGAATACTTCTTTCCAGCCCCTTCCTGCCTGCAAGGTTTCTTTTGAGAAATCAGCTGACAGTCTGATGGGAACTCCTTTGTAGGCAACTGTCTCCTTTTATCTTGCTGCTTCTAAGATTCTCTCCTTATTTTTAATCTTGTGTAACGTAATTATGATGTGCCTTCGTATGTGCCTCCTTGGGAAATTCTTCAGGACTCTCTGAACTTCCTGGAAACCTATTTCCTTTGCCAGATTGAGGAAGTTTTCCTTCATTATTTTTTCAAATAAGCTTTCAATTTCTTGCTCTTCTTCTTCCCCTTCTGGTACCCCTATGATTCAGATGTTGGGTACGTTTGAAGTTGTCCCGGAGGTCCCTAAACCTCTCCTCATTTTTTTGAATTCTTGTTTCTTCATTCTGTTCCAGTTGAATGTTTATTTCTTCCTTCTGGTCCAAATGGTTGATTTGAGTCCCAGTGTCTTTCTCTTCAGTGTTGGTTCCCTGTATATTTTTCTTTATTTCGCTTTGCATAGCCTTCACTTCACTTCTTCCTGTATTTTGTGACCATACTCAACCATTTCTGTGAGCATCCTGATTATAAGTGTTTTGAATTTTGCATCTGATAGTTGGCTATTTCTTCATCACTTAGTTGCATTTTTTCCTGGACCTCTGATCTGTTCTTTCATTTGGGCCATAATTTTTTGTTTCGATGCACCTGTTATGTCATAAGGGGCAGAGCCTTATATATTTGCCAGGGCAGGACAACCCACATTGCAGCATGGTGACGCTGTATGTGGGGGAGGGGGTATGAGATGGAACAATGCCACTTGTTCAGCTCTCCTCTGACTTTCAGTCACTTCCTCCACCCATAAGCAACCTGGGCCCTCCTGGTGCTGATTCCTGGGTAGGTGGGCTTATGCATGTTTTAGGATCCCTTGGGTCTCTCCAACAAAATCTCCTGTGAGACTGGGAGTTTGTCCCACTGATGCAATTCCCACAGGATTCACAGCCAGAGGTTTTGAGGCTTTATTTCCCTGCACTGGAACCCTGGGTTGTGTGGTCTGCCAGCCACTGCCTCACCTGCCCTGTCATCCCGTCGCCACCTTGCCACAAGTCCTCTCTGCCCAGCTGCCCATCTCTGTCCCTCCTACTGGTCTGGATGAATGTTTCTTCTTTAACTCCTTGGTTCCACACAGTTTGATTTTCTGGCAAGTCTGGTTATTTTTTTGTTTTTAAATTTGTTGTTGTCCTTTTGTTTGTGCGAGGAGACAAAGTGTGTCTACCTACGCCTCCATCTTGGCCCAAAGTCTCTCTCTGGTTCACTTTACCTCAGGTTTTTAAAGTGATCTGCCACACTGAGGCTCTAATATGGATTTTCCAGATGGCTTAACTTCCATCAAGTCTTTTCTGTTACGAGTTTTCAAAGAACCAATACTACCTACTATGTTCCTTTAGGCATTACTCCAACCAGACCAATTTTCTACCACTGGTCTCTGATTACCTATTACCTCTGCCTAGAATATTCTGCCACTTGCAGCACAGGCTGAAATATTATGGCTGGAAATGTTTTCTTACTGGGCTTCATCTTTCAGAACTGAGTTTAAAGACAACCTCCTTTCCTTATTACCCTGGCCAGAGATGCCCCACCCTCCAAAGCTGCAGCTCATTCACTGTCTCTGCGAAGGCTGTTACAGGACTTGTAATTATAACACATGTCTTATCCCCATGGTTAAACTGACAGACTATGGCCAGCATATCTTTTGTCTGTACCTACCCACACCCCCAAACGGCTGGCAGTGCTTAATGACAGACCAGAAGGGAAAGAGTGGTACCATGGAGTTCACACGGAAGGACTGTCCTGACAGGATCAGGAGCTGGCACTGGGCCAAAGGGCTGCTTTGGCCCCGGCCTGGGTAATACTTACTCTTGGTTCCTGTTACACGCCTGCCTGTTCCATGCTGAAGGAGACCTCAGGGTGCTTATAGCTGAGCAATATGTCTGTTATACACGTTGATGGGTAGCAGGAGGAGTTCAAATGCTGGCTGCCATCAGTCAGGTCTAGGTGCTCATGATCTTCTAGACTCTCCCTGCATTCTGAAGACCAGAAAGAACACGTGAGATTTACTGGGAGGAGGAAAGTCAGGGGGTAGGTGGACAATAGGGAGAGAGAGGAGGAAGAGAAGTCTGAGTACCCATACCCTGACTCCCAGCCCGAATCCTAGCTCACAGCAGACTATCACTGTGTTTAGTGACCGCAGGCTGGAAGCCAGGACTCTTCTAAGTGTTCCGTTTCCCCCCATAACTGTGTCTCCCACCATCGAGCTCCACCAACAAATGTAGTGTGGGAGAGGACAGAATGCTGCTCCTTCAGGAAGACTTGCCTCTTTAAGGAAAAGGATAATTTACTGCTAGTAGACACTGAATACTGGGAATTCTGCACTCTACGAAGAGTTTCAAACATTTTAAACTCCCTAGGGCAGTTGACACTCACACCACAGTCTAGGATACAGACCCCATTGATTCTGCCACTTTACAGAGGAGGATGCTGGGACTTGAAAAGACTGAGCGCCTTGCCCATGCAGCCTGCAAAGGGCACTCAGGGTTTCCGGCAGACCTGTCCATTCCAAGGCCTGTGCTTCATATCTGTTATGATACCTTCACTTAACTGGTTCAAAGGGGAGGCAGACAGATTCTATGTGGACACAGTTCCCTCTAATCAGAACCAGAAAAACAGCTATTAAAGGAGTATCTTAACAAAGCATCATAAACAAAAATGTGGTATCTCTGCACTCAACCAGAAGGCATGCTCCTTTATTGACACATGCATGCTCAGTGAAAGAGAAGTGGGGAGGAATTCTGTGTCCAGAACACCTCTGGGACATGGGGGCATCCCATGAACTCTTTACACTGAAGGAGAGAGCAGTCACTGGTGAAGATGGAAGGGAGGGGTTCTAGGGACTTCTCTGGGGCACCCCAGGTGTAAGCCTCCTTACCCTCATTTTCCCCATCCTGAAACTGCTGGCTCCCCATAAGCGAGGACTGACTAAGGACAGCATCTGACATCCGGGCAGAACTAAGTGCTTTCCCAGCCACGAGACTCATTCCTGGCAAGTTATCCAGCTGCACCTGCGGAAAATGATTAGGACAGTAAGTAAAGATACCAAACAATATACAACACAGAGGTAACCCTTAAAAGATAGCTGTTCTACAAGAGCTCATGCACCACTCCCAAGCAGTACTCCCAGATGCCCCTTCTCTGCAGTGCCACCCAAAGGGGGCTGTAACAGGGACAGTGTGGGAAACTGCTGCAGTTTCTGCCCTTGGAGTGGGTGAGGGCATGGTGAATCTCAGCTGGTGGACAGATGCCATTGACACCTACATGGCCTTCCAAACCAGGTTTCTGACCCATCCTTGTCACCATGAGGAGTCTAACAGAACTCTCTGCAAGGATGGAAATGTCCTACCATGCTGTCTAATACAGAGCCACGGGCCACAGGAGGCTACTGAGCACTTGAAATGTGACTGAAGTGACTGAGGAACTAAATCTTTAACTTAACTACTTGTGGCTAGCTGCTACTGCATTAATCAGTGCTGCTCCAGGAGTCTGCCCTAGGAAAATAAGCCTTGCAGACAAAGGTTAGCTCTCTTTATCTGAGTAAGCTCAATGTACCCGCCAGAAAACCAACCAAGAGCCTAAGAATTCATGTGCCGGGGCTTGAGTTTTAGACTGTTTGGGTAGAAGTTGAATAACTAAGGCTAGAGGGGACAGATGGCAACTACTCTTCATTCCTCAGTCTAAAATTGGAGAACAGATTCCACTGAGATCCTACTGGAGTTAAGGGCTGGTCTGTTCAGGTGATTCAAAGATATGCTTCCTTAGTTCACAGAGGTGCTTGATTCTGGTTGAGAAGACTGGAGGAATACCCAGCATTACTAAGTTTTGTTTCCAGGGTTGGATTGGCACAATTCCACTTCTGAGAAGCAGGAGGGACCAACATACATAAGCATCGTCGCTATTCTGGATTGTATGGTGTCTCTGGAGCGTCCGAGGCCTGTGGTGCTCACTGACTGAGGGGCGTGCTGAGTACCCAAGTCCATTATGATCTGGCAGCTCCATTGCTTGTCCTGGAGAACTTCTGTCCATGCAGTTCCCTATGACAGATTCTGAGGAGACAGCAAAGTAGGGTTGGTCAGCAGACCTGAGTTTCTCTCAACATTGTCAGTACCTATCAAAGGAATGTCTTACAAGGGACAATGAACAATAGTGAGACACACATGTGTGCACTACCTACTAATCCTCAGCTGGCTGGTGATGGTGCTACAGGAGCCTGGACCAGCCTTCTAACCCTAAGTCCTACAGCAAACATGATCCTCTTTGTGGAGGAACCATACCCTTAGGAGAAAAAGCCCACATGGGTGGTTGGTCACATGGAACATTTTCTTTTTTCTTCATCTCTCTGTTGACTTGACTGTACTGTGTTCTCAAAACCAGATGCATATAAGAATCATTCCCGGAGCTTTCAGGAACCTCTAGCCTGGGAGGATGGCCTCCATCTCTCTCCTTTCTTGGCTTCCCCCTCAGTGTACTACCCCAGTCTTCCCTGTTTCTCAAACTGTTGTGCCCAACTCTGTCCATAGCCCCTCCGCTCTTCACATTTCTATCCTTGACCTTCCCTCTTTCCCCATGCTTACTTTGGCAATATCATCTATTTTCATGACTTCACCTGCATTGCCTCTATGTGTAAAGAACTACAAAACTGCTCCTTTAAGCTCCAGGTCTACAGCTACAACTATTTGCTAGATATATTTTTCTGGATATTTAACATGTCTAATTCCAAACTCATCAACTTCCCACACAACCAGCTCCTCTTTCAGAAATCCTTGTTTCTTACCACCTATTTTCTGAATCTGTGTGTGAGCTTGTAGGGTACTTTACTCCTGGTTCCACATCAACTTAAGTGTAAATAACCTACCTCTGCAATATTGGTTACTCCAGGCCCTTTCTTTCCAATCTCATGGCTTCCATTGAAGCCCTATTGCCTCTTGCCTGGATTACTACAGTAGCCTCTTAACTATGCCCCTACCACTACCCTACAAAGGTTAATCTTTCTACTGGGTAATCCAAATACCTCATTTTCCACAATACTTTCCCAGTCTACCTTCCAATGAAGATTACTCACTGCTCTCCACTACATCCTAAACTCTGGTCAAATGGGACCACTTAAATCTTCTCTCCCCATTCACAACTCTATGTAAATATTTGCTCCTGCTGTTCCCTCTCCCTGGAAATGCTTAGTTCTTCTACTTCCATTCCTGACAATCCAAATCAACTCTTCCTTCTAGGTCCATCTCATATGTGAACATGTTTTTGAAACTTGCCCTTTCAATTAGAAATTGAAATTGAAGTTGCCTTTAAGGGTCAGAAGACTTTACTGAACTCTAATGACTCTACCTAATTATTTCTGGCACCATGTTCAATTGTGTACTTGTTTTAATCATTCCTGTATAACTGTAAGTTCTTTGAGGACAAGAATTGTATCTTATGTGTGTCTGTGAGCCTTTTGTACTCTAGAACATTGTCCTATACCCAGTATTAATTCTCTCCTTAATTGACATTAATAAATGTTCTATTAATATGAGTTAGTATCCTGTCAAGAGTCATGCAACCCTAAGAACTGTATTTTGGAAAGAAAGAGGAGTATTTTAGAGTTCAAGAAGAAGGAGTACTTCTCCTGGACTTAGCATGGTCAAGAACACCAGGGCCACAGGCAAGCTGCTAGATCCTCTTGGTTGCACTTTTGGCTCCACTTCTTAAGAGCTGGGCACTTGAACATGTTTTATTTGCCTGGTTGTTTTCTTGGGGGTGTTAAAGCTTGTTGCAAATACTGGACCTATCTTCTAATGAACTATACCTTGGCAAGACCAGGTTTTCAAAAAGTTTTTAATAGGAAACATAGCCCCAATGGCAGTAGTTATTTGAATCATCAAAGGAAAACATACTGTCTAAGTGCTGGGTAAAGGGTTTCAGGTCTCTACACTGAAATGGTCTCCTACAACAACCAAGGTTGGGCCTGGGCTTAGGGGCTGAGGTAGAATGGGAAGGGAGGGGAGTTGACTGATATGCATATTGCTGGTAATGTGAAACATTCTGGAGAAAACTGAGAGGAGGGGGACCTTCCCAACTACCAAAGATGAAAGCAAGGGAGAAATCTTTTGAAAGTTCTGTGAACAAAGAGGTCAAAGGAACAGGCAGAAGTCAACTGTTCTGCTACTGAAAGCTAAAAGCCAGCAGAGAGAGGAAGAGAAAAGCCTACACCAAAACTTGCTTTGTGGGATTAGCTCACCCATCATACCCACCCAGCCCAATGCCTCTCAGTGGGCACAGCTCACGTGCTACCCCAGGGCCAAAGAAAAACTACTAGCAGGAAGTGGTGCTACAATGCCTTTGTGGAGTGAGGAACTGGCTCTCTGGTCTCTGCTGCCAAAAAGCAACATATAGCTCCTTCTTACTTTTTCGAAATATTTTCAATGCCTATATTCTCTTCTTTGATAGCTAGCATCATCATTTTCAGTTCTTTGGGGTTCTTTTCTTTCCCTGGATTATAGAATTGGATGCAAATCTCATCAGTTGCCTCTCCTTGCTCCCCAAAGACAAACGTAAGAGCTCTCCTGTTTAAAGATTTTTAAAGGATCATGATCAAACATGAGGAGATGGGAAAGCTAATAAAATGTTTAAGCCCTGGTTCTTGATAATTCTTTCTCACCTCTTCTAGCGGCCTCAATGTGTTTGTTTAATATGTATGCTGAACAATCACCTCTCCCCCCATCCCTTTTTTGGAATTTATTTTTATTCCTAAAAATGAGGTTTCTCCAAACCCAAACACCTACCCTCATTTTGGCCCTGACTTTGAGAAGGCCACATAGACACTGCCCCCCTTGTCTGCTCTCCTACTGGACTTCAGGTCTGGTGCCAAGACACCTGAGTGCCACCAAAGACAGAGCAAACTATTGCTTCACTAACCGTGTGATAAGCCTTCCTGACTCTCCCGCCCAGAGCTCACCAGCACAGTTCTGTGGTCAGGAAGACCTGGGCTTGAATGCTGGCTTCACCAGGATTCCTGGGGAGTGGGCCAGTAACCTGACTTGATGGGGTCTCAGTTTCTTTGTCTGTAATAGAGGACTTACCCCCCAGGTATGTAAAGTGCTTACTATAGCTTGGTACAGTGTAAAGACTGGTATTACTCATACTCATTTCAAAGATGTTAGTTCTGAGGGGAACCAGCTCACAAAAACAAAAAAAGTGATTTTGTCAAAAAGGACCTTACTTCTAGAATTATGGAGATAATTTCCCCATATATAAGTGAACAAATGAATTAATGAAACTTTAATTTTCAGTGAAGAAGCCTCTGATTTAGGAAAGATGCATATAAGTTAAAAACTAGATGAAAAAGGAGTCAGGTAACAAACCAGGGTTTTGTCTGCTCAAGTTCCAATATAATCCACAGGTCAAAGATCTGTAAGGGCTGGCAGCTACTGCTTGGCAGATGTTTGAGAGGTATAAGACGGAAGGTGAGGAAGCATAAAGGAAGGAATATTAGGCTAGGAAACTGGAAAACCTGAAGTCAGGATCTAACTCCATCACCAACAGAATGTACAAAATTGGGTAAGCCATTTAATCTCTCATAATTTCAGTTCTCTATCTCAGAAATGACAGTTGTCTGGGGGCTCAAAAGACAACACATGTGAAAGGCTATTCAATAAATTATAAAGGACTGCACAAGTAAAGTATGAATTTTAGTAAGAACACTGAGTCCTGAGTCTAGAAGTCCTTTGTGACATTCTTAGATGAGATCTACTGACAAGTTGGGGGTGGGGTGAAGTATACATAGAATAACTCACTAACCAAGGGACATGAAATTTAGGTTCAAATCTTTGGCATCCTTTATGCCAGTTCAGCAAGCTCACCAAAGGATATATAATAGGGAAAGAGGCCTTCTGAGAGCAGCATTCTCATGTATTTACTGAAGTAAAGCCCTCAGGACAGAGGAGAGAATTATCATCTGACCGTGCAAGGGAAAGAATACACAAATGGACACAATGCACACCACCCACTTGCTTGGGGAACTTTGGGGCAGCTTGCACAACTCTCTATTGAATCTGTCAATGTTGACTTGTCCTTACTCATTTACTAGGTTTTAAGAAAAAAAATGAGAGAAATGACATGTGCGCATATTTTTCTTAAAGGTCCAAGGGGAACCCTCCAAGTCTATCATTTTACCTCACTCCGAGGCCTGAAATCCACTAATATTGCTGACACTGACTAGCCTCAAGGAAGAAAATGTGGTTTTCTTTGTGCGTTCAAGTTGGTAATCTCACTGTGTATACCAGTTATGCTATTGTAATTATTAATTTGCAAAGTTAAAAAAATCAAGTATAGAAGATAACCCTTAACTCTACTTCTGTAGTGGTAGTTAGGGAGTTAACAGGCGGCATGGGGCACACAGTGCCCTGAAACTTCTACATATTTCAAACAACC
Organism: Anoura caudifer; assembly: GCA_004027475.1. NCBI lineage: Eukaryota > Metazoa > Chordata > Mammalia > Chiroptera > Phyllostomidae > Anoura > Anoura caudifer. The sequence goes on along the minus strand of PVKU01002027.1, from coordinate 91,708 downwards.
CTTTAGCATGCTGCCTGCTTAGTGCCCTGGAGCACCTGGCTTCATACTGAGTGACAGCACAGAGCCATAAAGGAAATAGGTAACCACGAACAATGACATGATGGCATTCAGTTTTCCTTAACACCAGTGATCCCTGTTCATCTTCACTTAAGAAATTTTAGAAAGATCACACTATATCTGCTTTTCATAATCATAGTCTTGCATCACTTAACAACGGAAATACATTCTGAGAAATGTGCTGTTACGTGGTTTTGTTGTGCGAACGTCACAGGGTGCACTTGTACAGACCTGTGTGGTAGAGTCTACTCTGCACCTGGGCTGTACGGGGTGCCCAACTGCTTGCAGGTACAAACCTGCACAGCATGCTACTGTACTGCATACTGCAGGCGATTTCAAGGAGTTGTGCGAAGACATCAGGACAGCTATGACGTGACCAGGCAACGGGGATTTTTCACCTCCACATAACTCGTGAAACCACCATCATACATGCAGTCCGTCACTGGCCAAAACATCCTCACGCGGTACATGACGGCCTACCTCTTATATAGCACTCGTTAGGTGCACTTCAAGTTAAAACTGTTCATGACCGTGCCTTCCTTTCCCCCAGTAGGTATACACTTCCCAAGGGTGGTTCTTTAACTTTTCATCCATGAGCTGCACACAGCACCTACAACACAGTCTGTGAATCCTAGTAATTTCAATAAATTTTGTTTAATTTGCTCTACCACGAAGATAACAAGTAAGTGTTTTGGCACTAGCGTGCAACTACAGAGGTTGAGGTATCATTAAAGGAAACAGCAAGCACCCACCCATCCAAAGAGGTAAGTGTGAGCTCCCCCCACTTGCCTGCAGGGTGGTAGAGGTAGAACATCACAACCCTTTCTTAACAAACGTGGCAGCAGATTATCTGATTCTTGGTAATGCAAAACTGTGGGCTCTCAGGTTTTTAAAAGAATAAAAGAATCATGTCAGGTTGAAGAAGGGAAATTGTGGAGCCTCAGTTTCTAGTGTAAAAGGGATCATATAATACATACATCTCAAGATGGTTGTGAAAAGAAATGAGTAACTGAGCTGAAAGCAGCATGCATAGAGCAGATTTACCATAACCATCAATTCCACCCGCCTTCTCTTAGGGGCCTTGGCTTAGCATCCCTAAGTACACAGATGAAGAAAGGGAGAGGTTACAGCCATGCCCACTGTCAGGCCTCCAGTCAGAGTAAGCTCATGTTGTTTAAGAACAATGGGGACTTCCAGGATAAAAAATTATTTTAAACATACAGATACACATCTTCAAAGGGATTTCAACTTTTGAGCAGCACAGGGCTTCCTTAGACCATTAGTTTCTCTATTGCATTATTTCACTATACTGGATTCTAAAGACACATAATAGTTTGTGGCTTTTTCCATTAAAGATAATTGTATATGTGGTTCTGAAAGTCACAAACTAGGAGCAGATGTTAGGGAAAGATAAACAGTATTCAAGTGAGAACAGGCATAGTCTGTAGCTAAGTTAAAGAGTAAGTTTAGAGTAAACTGGGTAGAAAGAAGGAAGAATAATCTCTATAATACACTGGCAGGAGCTATAAGACTATAGCTTCTAGAAAAGCTCATACTAAAGATAACAGAAAAAAATATTTAAGGAAAAAGAGAACTTTGGGGGGAAGACACCTGCAAAGCTGATAATGAAGCAACAAGGACAGCAGAGTGTTGAGCTGAAATCTTTAGGAATATACTTACTCTGGTTATTTCCAGAAGCCATAAAAGATGATTGCAGGGGATAATGGTGGTGATGGTGGTAGATGTAAGAATGTATGGAGAAGAAAGAGGAGGAGAGAGGCAATGATAGGAACTCAACTAGGGAAAGAAGAGAGATTTGTCAGAATTATAACCCTGAAGTTCTGGCCTGAAGTGAAGGTCTTAGATTTAAAAGGGGCATGACTGACTTACAGAACTGTGTAAAGATCTACAACCAGCAGAAGTGAGTAATGTGCCACTGCTGTCCTGGCACACTGCGGCTGGATCTAGATCATACTCCGGATTTTAGAAAACCGCTGTCCTTCACTTCTACTAGGTTCCTTCATGTACACTACTCTTAAAAACCAACCAAGCCTGCCTGTTATCCTCCCAAAACATCCCCGACACGTTCTTACCCACTGGTCTTTCCTCATACTTCTCCCTGAAATCCAAATGGCAAAATCTTCATCCGTCATACCCAATTCAAATGCCACTGACTGCTGGCTGCGAACTAATTCCTCTGACTGAGAACTAATCTCTCCCACCTCTGGTTCTCCCACACTCGGAACAAACACATTCTGCCTTCGTTTAGGTACTAAGTAGATCAGCAAGCCCACCACAAGGGGGATTCCTTTGACAGCTACGGAATGTAGGTGAATTCAAGCCCTCCAGTCTTTCTGCAGAGAAGAGTCAGACCAGAGAGAAAAATGAAGAGGAATTAGAATAATTTTTGAACAGAAACATTTTAAAAGGTGTTTCAATACATGGCAATTCAGGATGGGGGAATGGGGAAGGTCCACTATTTGCTTCAGCTTTGCACTTTCCTTGGCACCCTGCACACCAAGGACATACTCATTAGGTATCCACTAGAGTGAATGAATGACCCTTGCGTTCAGATGCCACCTACTAGCTTAGCTGTTGACCCTGGGGGCAAATTACTTACTCTGTGCCTCAGGTGTCTCACTGAGATGATGAGATAACGAGAGCTATTACTACATATGGTCGTTAGGAGGATTAAATAAATTTATGTATGAGTAGCATTTGGTGTCTAGCATATGGAAAACGCTATTGAAAGTTCATTTTTTTAAAAATATATATAATAGGCTAATCTCATGAAAGCTTTCATTTACACAGGAATGTCTCTCACAGCATCCCTAATACCGCCATGCTACCTCTTCCAGGATAGAAAATCCGTAGGCTATCTAGGCAGCCTGTGCTAACACTGTTCTTTTTAAATTTTCCTTTTAAATATATTTTATTGATTATGCTCTTACAGTTGTATCTATTTTTTCCCTCCATTCCCACCTGGTCCCACCTGGTCCCCCCATTCTCTCCAGTAATCCCCCCCTTTAGCTCATGTCCATGGGTCATACATATAAGTTCTTTGGCTTCTCCATCATGTATACTGTTCTTAACCTCCCCCCACCGCTTGCCCATCTATTCTGTGCTTCTTAATCCCTGCACCTTCCCCTCCATTTCCCCCCTTCCCCTCCCAACTGATAACCCTCCAAATGATCTCCGTATCTATGATTCCATTTCTGTTCTGGTTGTTTGCTTAGTTTGTTATTTAGATTCACTTATTGATAGTTGTGGATTTGTTGCCCTTTTAATGTTCATCATTTTGATCTTCATTTTCTTATATAATTCCCTTTATCATTCATATAGTAATGGCTTGGTAATGATGAGCTCCTTTAGTTTTACCTTGACTGGGAAGCACTTTACCTGCCCTTCAATTCTAAATGATAGCTGTGCTGGACAGAGTATTCTATGTTGCAGGTCCATGCTTTTCATTACTTTGAATACTTCTTGGTAGTACCTTCTAGGCTGCAAAGCTTCTTTTGAGAAATCAATCAACAGTCTTATGGGAATGCCTTTGTAGGTAACTATCTGCTTTTCTACTGCTGTTTTTAAGATTCTCTTTATGTTTAGCTTTTGGCATTTTAATTATGAGGTGTTTTGGTGTGGTCCTCTTTGGGTCCATCTTGTTTGGGACACTCTGTGCTTCCTGGATTTGTATGTCTATTTCCTTCACCAAACTAGGCAAGTTTTCTTTCATTATTTTTTTCAAATAGGTTTTCAATTTCTTACTCTTCCTCATCTCCTCTCGGCACCCCTATGATTTGAATGTTGGTACGTTTTGAGATGTCCCAGAGGTTCCTAAATCTATCCTTGTTTTCTTGAATTCTTTTTTCTTCTTGCAGTTCTGATGGATTTTTCCTTCCTTGTTTTCCAAATCGTTGATTTGATTCTCAGCGTCATCCCCTCTACTGTTGGTTCCTTGAAGATTTTTCTTTATTTCACTAAATGCAGCTGTCATTTCTGCCTGGGTCTTTTTTATGCCATTGAAGAACCCAGTGAGTTCCTGGAACACGCTGATAACCACTGTTTGAACTATGCGTCTGATAGGTTACTTTTCTACATTTCACTCAGTTATTTTTCTGGAGTTTTGTTCTGGTCTTTCATTGGGGCCACATTTCTTTGTCTCCTCATTTTGGCAGCCTCCCTGTGTTTGTTTCTGTATACTAGGTAGAGCTGCTTGGACTCCTGTCTTAGTAGTGTGAGCTACTGCAGAAAAGCACACCTGTTAAGTTGTATGGGGCAGAGCCTTAGGTAATCACATTGGAGGGGCAATCCACGCCACCACTCTGTTGCTCTGTGTGGGGACATAGCAACAGAAGAGACAGTGCTATTGTGTGGCCTCTAGAGTTTTGCCTGGAAGAAAGCTGTCTCTCAGTACTCACACTTCGCTTTCTCCCCATGTGCCACTAATGCCCTTCCAGCTGTTGCCCTGGTGCCAAATTCCAGAGGGTGTGGGTCTGCATCAGACCTAAGTCTATTGCGGGCCCGTAAGAGAAGTCGTTTGAGAATCCTCAGCGTCTTCCACTACCCCAATCCTTACTGGTTTTTACAGCCAGAAGTTATGGGGACTTATCTTCTTGGCACTGGAACCTGGGGCTGGGTGGTCTGGACTAGGGCTGGGATCCCTTGCTCCCAAGGAATCCCTCTCATTGTTTATCTACCACACATGGGTGTGGGACCACCCATTCCATTTCTGTGCCACTCTGCTTTCTCCGCCCCTCCAACCTGCTTGGATGAAATGTGGCTTCTTTAAATCCTTGGTTGTTGGACTTCCACACAGCTCGATTTTCTGACAATTCCGGGTGATATATTTACTTTGTAGTCTGGTTCTATTTTTTGCCTAGTTCTGCACGGAGGCAAGGTGTGTTTACCTATACCTCCATCTTGACTGGAAGTCTAGAATCTTTCTTATAAAAGTCCTTAGGGAGTTGAAACTTGCTGCTACTTCTCTTCTGATCTTGGTTCTGCCCCCAAATAAGAACCCAGAAAAGTCAAATCCCTTCTTCCATCTAAGAGGTACAATAATTCTCCTTAGTTTACTTCCCCCAATACAAAACATCCCCAGGTCTGTCAGCCATTCACATATGACTTGGTTCTCAACTTCTCACAATACACTTGACTGGTGCACATCTCTAAGTGGGATGGCACCCAACTGTTCAAAAGCCCCGGATTTAACAGGTGTTTTATGCAACCAGATGTCCCTCCCTGTCAGTGCATGGTGAGCACAACATGAAGGCACCAAGTTGTTCTCACATAAACTGATTTAGAGTAAGGTCTTCTATCCTGCCCTGCACCATGGGACCAAGCAGCTGAGTTCTGCGTGTTGACTTTAAAAGACACTGTAGGAGATGCAGCTAGCTCCAAGAAGGGAAGGATATAAGAAATGCTCAGTTTCAGGATTGTATATTTATGGATACACTCATTTTTCAAGATCTATAATGATGAGATGGATTATTAGTTCAGATTTTGTTTAGGATGTTATAATATTAATGGAACAACATTTTTTGAGTATAACCTACTGATAGTAACATTAATTTCCCTCAGAATGGAAATGAATGTACTCATTTACTATAAAGACAACATGAAATGACATGGGGCCCCTTACAATGCTGTAACAATCTGTACTTAGTTTATTAATGAAGTGATCAGAGTAATAATACTAATACCTCACATTTATATCATAATTTCAGATTACATTTCTTTTCTTACACTCTCATGCACACACATTACACATAGACACAAACACATATATGTATGTTTTAATCTTCCCAGATACCCTGCAAAGCACCATCACTCCTCCTGCTTCTTTTTCACAGGTGAGAAAAATAAGAACCTGAAGGCATAAGTGATAAGGTCATCGCATTCATGACGGAGGCAAGTTCAGAACTGAGATGCTTTGAATTTGGTCCAATGCTACTTATTCTAAATTATATTTCCTTACCATTGGTTGACTTTTTTCTATTGCATAGGTTAAAGTTGGCTATTCTGATGTTAAGAAATTCTGTATTCTAAAAAAACATGGCATGAATATGGGAAATAGATAACATATTTTACTTACTGTATCATCTATGTGTTAACTTTCTATCACTAAACTTTTAATTTTGAAAATAAGACCCCTTACCCACCAATTCCCACTTCCTACATGCTTCTCCCTCAAAAGGTCCTGAAGGTCTTCTCAGAAGTTCTTTTTCTTTTAGGAACACAGAGTACTAGCTGAAAAAAATAACATTACTAAGTTAATTGAATTGGGGCAGAATGGCCCAGGTCTTTTACTTTGAAGGCAGTCTTACCTCGGCTGGACACCTTATTTCTATTGAATGCAGCAGTTGGCTGATGTCGGTATGGATGCATCCCCAATTCCTGTGCATGACTCACAGTTCCTAGTAAAGATTCAGGGTCCCCAGGTCTGCCAGTACTCAGGAGTAGGGGGCTGTCATGGCAACCTTTGGTCAACGCATTTGAACTCTTCCTGTCTGGAAAGCCATCTTTGGCCCCCTCGCATGAGCATTCCTCTTCCATGCTCTCTGAAGGCATGAGTACCGGCTGGTGAGCATAACCATGGGTCGGGCTGGGTGAGGAAACCTGTGAGATACATTCTTGTGCTCTGATTTGTAGAAGATGCTGGGGGCTGGTGTGGTGGTGGTGATATGAGTCAGTATTTCGATATGGTAAAGCCTGGTGCTCTGTCATACTCTGTCCCCCAAGATTGGGAGCCAGGCTCCCAGCATCCCCCTGGTTCATACGCCTAAATAATTCTTGGTATTCTTGCTGCTGCTGCTGTTGTTGTTGTCGCTGCTGCTGTTGCCTTTTAATGAGCTGTGCAAACTCTGCTGGGGGCAGCCGAATGTCCGAGTGGCCGGTAAGCGAATGCCGCGGTGAGAGCAGTCCTTGGAGAATGTGGGGTACCTGCTGGTGTCTTGTATAGTCTGGTGGCGTGGGGGACAGCAGGGCCTGCTGCAGTGTTGACGTGGTATAATGAGGTGGCTGCTGATGTGCACTGGGAGGGAAGGTGGGGAATTGGTCAAGTGGAGGGACTTTCAGGGCTTGGGTTGGAGGGAACCCCACTCCTGTTGAAGGGCTGTAGCTGCTGGGGGAACCCCGGGACTGGTCCGAAAACAGGTAGGGGTGTAAATGCGCCTGGTCGTAGTTAGCAGGGGAGAACCGATTCACGTTCAAGCTGCAGACACAAAAGGGAGTGAGTACCAGGCATCCATGTAACAAGTGCACTGTGCTCCCCTGGAGAATAGCTACTACTCCTTCTCAGTAGGGAGTGCCACTGATACAGAGAACTGCGGAGTGACAGGGAAGATGGGCAGGGAAGATGGGCATGCATGCACCAACCCAAATCATCCCTGCACTCACCCAGTAATGTCTAAGGGATTTAGGACACTGTGTGTAATAGACCCAGCTCTAGGTTAAAGGTAGTCGCTATCTTACAGCATCATTTAAGCTACTAAGAAGCACCAATCTCTTAGAATACAAGTGACAGAGAGGGAAGAATCCTCAAAGAACAGACAAGGAAAACTGGCATTTTAACCAGCTTCTCTAGTAGACCATTTTCTTCTTTGTAGAAAAATAGTAAGATAGCTTTATAATTTTCCTCTCCTGTCTCACTGGCATTTTGATCCCTTATTTGGTCAATATATAGGTTTCAAGTTCACCCCAAACCCACCACTCTGATTTAGAAAGGGTGAAACAAGCATAGCTCAGTCAAACCCATTTTTCTTCCCTCCTCCTTTCTTGCCCTGCTAAGGGGCTTTCTCCCTCCTGGATCACCTGGACAGCTGGCTGGGTAACTTTAGGTAGCTTTACCTGTGAGTCTCTGCACTGTCAGCACTCAGCTGCTTGGACAACGGCCGGTGGCCGTAGCTGAAGGGAGCCATCAGGTTGGCACGGTGCTGCATCTGAATCTGACTGGCACTGGGGCTAATGGAGACGCCCCGCCCAGCAGAGCCCGCAGTTGTCCCTTGCATGTTGCTAAGCATGTCAACAGGCTCCTGTACTTGGATGGTCACCTGCTGGGACTGGGCAGGCTGCTGTATGCCCAAGCAGGTGAGTGCCACATTGGGAGGAGGAGAACAATTCTCAGGTGGCTGCTGGAAGATCGCACTTCGGGAGGGTAAGCCTTGAAACTGGGAGGGAGACGCAGCACCTAGAGAGAAAGATACCTCAGAGTGACTGAATGCTCAGGGTACCTGCCAGCTGGAAGTAATGGGGGCCAGTGAAGATAACAAACCACACCATTTAGAGCAGTACCTCTTAAACTTTAGTGTGCATAAGGCTCATCTGCAGGACCTGTCAAAATGCAGATTTCTGGGCCCTACCCACAGAATTCTGATTCAGTAGGTCAGGCTGCGGCCCCATGGATTAGTATTTCTAATAAGTTGCGGTGGAAGTTGGTCCATGGATTATGCCATGATTTAGAGCAGTGTTTTCCAAACTCTGATGTGCATACGAATGGCCTGGGGGTCTTGATGAAATGCAGAATCTGATTTAGCACGTCTGAACAGGGCCTGAGATTCTAATTTTCCTGCAGAGGTTGTTGGTCAGGGAACCCTACACCTTGAGTAGGAAGAATATAGAGAGACCAATTCAGACTGATCTAGACTGTGTTGCATTAAGTAAAAGATTACCAGTTTTTGAATGCTAAATCCTCCTACTGCTGGTCTCCAAAGACCCATACTAATTAGGGTATGCTCATCTTTACCTCCATCTAAGCACCCACAAGAGAGGACCCACATGCACAATGGATAACCAAACAGAGGCATGCCGATAAGGAAGGCTCTGGTAGGAGCTTTTTATTTTATAGAGTTGGAGGGTGTTTTATTAAAACTGTATTAGTAGTTAACCTTTACTGAGAACTATTTTGTGCCAGAGACTGTTTCACGTGCATACATTTATTCATTAAATACTATTATCATCCCTATTTTACATTGAGAAAGCTGAGGTAACTGAAATTAAATAGCTTGTTTAAGGTTTCACAGCTAAGGAGTTGGTAGAAACAGGCTGGAAGCCAAGGCAGTGTAAGCTAAAACCCACACCCTTAAATATTATCTTATTCTGCCATTCAAATCAATTGCCTGTGGCATTCCAAACGGCGACTCACTTTTTTCACATGGCGTAGTATGGTTCAGCGTAAACCTTTCCACTCACCATGAGACTGGATCATGGCACTGTTCATGGGGGGAGGACTATTACTGGGCTGTCTGAAGAGATGATTGTTGGGGTGATTGGGGGGTGGGCTTGATGGCTGAATCCTTAACCTTAAAAAACAACAAAACCAGGTAAGTAAATATCCTGAGGCGACAGTATAACCTTGAAATTAGCTTCAGCCATATAATAAACTTAAAGCAGCAGCTATTTTTTCAGTTTTCATAAACCTCCAGTCTATAACAACATTAGTAAACCACCCACCACAGTCTACTTAAAACCTATCCACAGATTACTTTACAGGACTTCCCAGAAAAGCAGGCAGAGGTCATTGCGGGCCTGTGTCTGACCTTCTGTATTAGATGTCAGATTACTTTATTCATGTGGCTAAGGAAATGAAGTGGCACAGGAAGTCAGGATTTCAGGGAGGATGCTGAAATTTAAATTGGTTTCTCTGCTTTTCAAATAAGTTTTCCAAGATGAAAGCTAAAGTCAGTCAGTATCTCCCATAGGAGTCAGGCCAAGGACACCAACCTATAGAGGCAATGGCTTAGGTACAGAATGAAATGATTCATTACCTCTGGAGCTGGTGGGTGAGGAGGGCTGGCTGATTTTCACATGTAGCTTGAAGAGGTGGAGAAGGCTGAGGAGGACAGATAGAATCCTAAAACACGTGGAGGAAAAGAGAAAACTAGTTGTGAGTGTGAAGATTAACATGAGCTATTCTCAGGGAAAGAAAAGAAAGAACTGTCACTGAGATGTATGCTTTTGTTGTTCATCAAAAAGTCTACCTGTACCCGAACATGTCAACCATGAACATAACTCAACTCCATTTTGCTCCACATGATCTCCTCTAAAATTCACAGACAAATCAGCCTGAAAGCAAACTCTAAACAAGTAGGGGAGAGCAAAGAATGGCCTACTTGAATCTGCTGTTGGAGAATTTGATGGTGTTGCTCCTGCTGGTATAACATATGTTGTTGCTGGGTCTTCTCCAGGGTTCGTTCATCAATCTGCCCCCCGTACATCTTCTGCAGTTGCTCACACTCCTGACGGGAAAGCAGTTAATACAGATGGGATACAGTCAGGCCCACCCATGCAGTGATGTCAGCAGATGCGGATCTGCCCTAAGGTCTCATGAGAATAAAGAGCCACAAGAGAACAGTACACTTGATGAGCAACTCATCCATTTATATAGGTATTTTTGTACTAAATACATATTCACACTTTGTTCTGCATGAAAATACCAAGGATGGTGTCTGTGTACAAGTGAAAATGTCCAGTGTGAAGTCTGTGTACAAAGAATATGCCTCTTGAAAGTTGGTCATCAGGAAGGCAGAAAGGAAACTAGTTTAGAAGTCTGAAGGAACATTTCCTTCCTCTGGGAGCACCATTCCATACCAGCTGGAGAGTATGCCAGGTGGCAGCAATGCTAAACAAGCTCCCACAAGACCCAGTGCCCATTCTGAGAGCAATGCAAGGGCTGCTTACAAGTACCTTTTCTGGTGCTTCCCACTAAAATCCAAGCCCAGAAATTCCTCTCTAATAAACTGCAGAGACAGGAGGAAAACTCAGTCCCTTCATAGGATAAGCAAGTTTGTTCCTAGGGGAAGCTGACCACAACAAGCAAGCAAAGAGCAGAGAAGGCTGTATGGCTTTGAACCTATAAAACTAACGCACTGCTGACGTGAAGGGGATGGAAGTAGTCTCTGTAACCCATGCTTCTCCAGAGATGGGTGCCATCTCTTCCATTACCTGCTGCAACTGTTTGATGCTGCTGTTGTTGCCCATTTTTTCCAGGTGAGCTTTGAAGGCTTGGATGCTTGCAGCCCCATCTGAGAACCGGCGCACAGGGGAGAAACGCTCTGTAGGGAGGTGCAGGGTGTTGGAGTCCTTGTATGTAGAGCTGAATATATGGGAAGAGAAGGTTAGGGGCTAGGACTCAGGGGGTTTGACCAAATCACCTAAGGACTCCTGTTCAAGATGGACACAAAGATGGGTGGCTGCCCCAGTGCCCCTGCATATGATGCCACTTCCATGTCATATCCAGAGGCCAGTCGTTACCCTAGTCTGCTCCTCTGTTAGAGGGCTCCAGGTATAAGGTTCCATTTCCATTTACCTTGGGTTGGCTTAATTGCCATGCCTGGTGAGGTCCTGGCCTGGGATCAAATATATCCAGTTCTTACAAATATACCAGGTCAGAGAGAAGAGCTTCTAGATATTCTTCAGGCCAAGCTATTATAAAAACTTTTTTATTTATTTTTTTTACTCATCGTGTCTTTATCTAGTGCCTTTAGAAATCTAAAATTCACTGTTTGACTCAAAGTTTTCCCTGAGCAATAAGCTCTGTATGACCTGAAGGAAGCTACAGTTAGCTTTGTAGTCGACGGTCTGGTCTGGAATGAACAGGTTCTGTGCGAGAAGGGCAATAGGGACTTTTAATCCCCAGGCGGAGATAGTACATTCTTAAGAATGTGAACCTCAAAATCTTGCAAAGCAGATAAAGCTACCTACTGTGAAAATTAACCTCTCTTCTAACCTCCTAATGAAAGATTATTTATGTGAATTACCTTCAAAAACTCCACTGATCAATCGGAACACAGCCAGTATCTCAGAGAAAGAAAGAACAAGCTATTGATAGGAATGCCTGAGACAGCATCAGGGTTAGACGCTAATACCTACTCTTGTGACCTAATCAGAGAGAGATGTTTATGGGTTAAGCAGACAAAATACTGCCAAAGCAGTATTCCAGCAGCTGATGGAAAGGATCAAGGTTTCATGTCCAGCCAGAGATGATATCACAGTGAACTATGGGTGAAATGTGGTACCACCTTGCCAGTTACTTATTCTGGACTGAAGCAGAACCAAGACTAAGGAAGCAAGTTAACAATCAAGTTCAGATACAATGCAGACAGGGAGGAAGAAGAGTCTGACGACTGCGTGGAGGTCAAGAGAGTTCTGGCAGCAAGTGAAAGCCCTTTATGCCCTTTCAAATGATGACTTCTGTTTCAGACTCTACCTGAAGCTTGACACAGCACTGGGCTAATGAAATGAGCATGAATATGTATTTGTTTCAGTAATGCAAGAGACAAATGATTCTGGTAGACACTCCAGAAATGGTGATCACAAAAGCTGCTTTTAGAGGCATTTCCTCAATACTTCTTACTTCTGTTTTAACTTGGGAGTTAAAGCAAGCCAATATTGTTTTCTCCTCAAATTTGATTCTTACACTTTCAATTTTTTCTGATAATGGAACACATTTCTGATTCACTCAGAAAGCTGTGTTCTTCAAGTAGTTAATGCAGTCTATCTGCACAAAACCCATTCTCCCATCACAGCAGTACTCCCAGGTCCAGGTAGTTCACGACCTTTCCAGAAGCTCAGGGCATGAACAGACTGACGCCCGGGTCAACCCAGCACAGTAACTTCAGAGGAACAGTACTGATGCAGTTGCTCATTTGGAAGCACTGACAGTATCAACTGTTTTATTTTTATTAGTAATCATGTTCAAAATCAAGACAGCCTCATATTAGGCTGATATTCCCACTACACTTTTCAAATAGGGATTGGTTCCCCACCTAGATAAGATCTATCCTATGTTAGTTTTTAAAAAAAATTACACTTAAAAACTTTAAAAATCTCAAATTATATACTTCCAAGATTAAAAAGGTTGATCAGACTCCTCTTTGTCTCAATGCTTTTGTTCATCTATTATTCCCCAGAAGAATATATATGCTGTTCTTGAGTCCCTTCCTCTGAAAAATACAAGAAATCCAATAATCTGTCTAGGCCACCAATTTTCTATATTTTACAGCCTAGGAAAGTTTCTCTTTTCCACTGTAGACTAACTTCAGCCTCATGTTACAGTATGTGCTAGGTTTGCATAAATATCCCACCTTACCCAATCTGTCACACATAAAGCATTTATTTCAACTCAAACTTGTTTGACCACTGGAAAATGGACAGCAGACAGATTTCTAGCAGGCAAGGCCCTGACAGTGACTGCAGGCAGGGTGGAAACCATACACACTGAGTTATGAGTCAATGTAGTATTCCTTTAGTAACCAATATAAGACGGATATGGCATCTGTGATAAAGGCTAATCGTGGAGATGCGCCGATGTTCATGTTTCTCTGATAACAATTACCTCCTGAGGAACACTTCAAATTAAACAAGGATACCCAAAGAAATTCAGCTAAACCACAGACCCTGACAAGGGCTGAAAAATTAAGTGTCAGGCTATGGAGGACAGAAAGACTCAAATGAGGAGAAATACAGTGGTAAAGGGTCTCTTAAGTAATAATGTTGAGCCCAGAGTTATTAGGAAATCATAGAAAATTTATGGGGTGGACAGGCAGTTTCTAATAATCACTCAAAGAATCTTTTGATGCAGTACTGTAATGATGTAGGTCCTAAGGGATTTTCCTTAGAAAAATACCGTCTTTCTGTGCCATCAGAATTTTCATTCCTGATACTAACAGACCATTTTTTACTAAGTTATTCATGGTCATTTATAAAAGTTTATCTTCCTTCTTTCAGAATTCCAACGTGGCATTATGTCTCACTCTGCTCAGAGTTCACCTGTCTCTGCTGATGACATCAATGCCCAATGAGTAACCAGTCACAATAAAAAACACTGTCATGCTTGCCAGTGTGAACTGGTTGCCAGATTTAATAAGAGTACATTTATAAACTTAATTTTCTTGAAATCTGACTGCTTTTCAATCTTCTCAAGTAAGAATGCTTTTCATTGTCCTCTGAAAAAGATTCAAATAAGCTCTAACAATCGGGGGTGGCTCTGAAAGTGTACCCATGCATGAGCTTGGGGATGTTCTCAGAATGACACAGCTAAGATTTGTAGTCATCAAGGTATTCACAAAAGATAATCATCTTAATGTAGCAAAGTGTCATTCCTCTTTGCTTCTAGGTTTATTTGGATTCAATTTTGTGAAGTTTTCTTGGCCAGGTATGGTTACTTTTTTATTTCTTCAAGAGAATGAATTATAAATGTGACAGAACCCTAAAGAATTTGCCATCAAGATACTGCAAGAATGACTTTTCAAGCACAACAATCAAGAGGATGTAGTATCTGCTCTACCATTCACAAAGAGATATATCTTCCTTCATATCCTAGCTCACTGTTCAGTGGTAACATGATAAAAAATGCTCATTCTTTTGAAGGTGATGGGTTATTAAAGGTCAAGTTTATTAATATGGCCAGAAATCCTCTTATTTCCAGTTGGCCCTCTTAGAGTTTCACCTCCTTGTAGGTTTGAAGTTCAATTTCATCTATGAGTCAACAGTGAGAATCACAAGAATCTAGTGCAGACAATAAACATGTCTATAAGGTAACAGGAAAGAAGAATCTCAAATTGCTCTGTGTACTGCTTACTGCAAGGAGTTGAGAAGATGTAAGCTCAGGATGCTATTTAAAGCTTCGATGCTGGTCACCATCACTGTTAAGACTAGCCAGAAGGGTACCTATCCGATGAACCTCAAGGAGCTCACATAGCTCATGTGGCTACTCACCGATGCTGATCAGGTACCAGGTGAGGGGGCCAGACCCGGGAACGGAAAGGCTGCTGTCCTAGCTGCCGTTGTAGGTCCGGTGGGATCTCGGCTGTAGGGTTGGTCATGGCCAGTGTATGTCTTTTGGACCTATTTGCCAAGTACCTGCAACAAGCAGGAGCACATTTCATAGTAAAAAAGACAGACAGGAATATTCCTCAGCAAGATGCATTAGAAGTTAATCTAAAGCACTCAGAATGAAATAGTGCCACAGCTCAAAAAAGGATCCATGGCAAACAGATCCCTGACTGGATGAAAGTGAAGCATGTCCAACTGGCCAGCAAAAGTTGGCTTATCATTGAAGTGGCTGAATTTTGGACAGAAGAGCAGCCATTAAGGAGAAGAGAGAAAGCAGATGTAGTTCATAAAGACCGATTTTCCTTATTTCATTCCATTCTACAGAAGAATTTATTTCCTACTTGTTAATTTTATTCCCCCCACCACCAAATTTCAAAAAATGTAAGCTGGAGAGAATGAGCCCCTAAGGATTATTCCTAGAGATATGCCAAGGGAGATATTAAGAAGGGTTCCACATATGTCTCTGGATCCCACTGGTCCCCAGGTTTTGAGAATGACCTCACTTCAAGTCTCAGAAAATAGATCCTTCCATTCAGGGACAGTAAATTCCAAAACCACGCCTTCCCTCATGCCCCTGACTGTAAGTCGATCATCACAGAAGACAAACTGGTACTCTTCCCGGGCAACCAACATTGTCTAGAGAATGAAGAAATGAAACCACATGAAATGTTCAGAATTGTTTTCAAGAGGGAAAAAAGGCAAGGCAAGAAAACAGAAGTTTCAGAAGCTGAAAAGTTGACAAACTGATGCTTTTAATGTGAAGATCTTTCAAATCTGTCGTGTGGTCCATACCAATGGGAAGACATTGGACCCCTTTCATCTGGTTGACTCTTTCCTCTACTGCTGCTGCTATTTTTGGGCATGTATGAAACAAGTAGTATTCCTTCTCATTGTCTCAGAACTAATGGTCACTATTTTACTCTTTAAATGTTGGTCTAAAGAAGATGAGGCTCAAGGAAGTAAAGTCCAAGACAAAGAAGCTAAAATGAAATAATACTGTCTAATTAAAGTAGAGAGGCAGTTAAGTTTCCTAATTTCTCTTCAGGACACCAGCAGGACTCATTTGCAACTTCATATACCCTGTTATCAGCAAACTACAGAAACAATAGCATCAAAAGAAAAAGTTACCATGATTTTCCATCTGTTGGCTAAACTGTAGAAGGAGCTGACCCACCTGCCAACTCTCCCTGTTCTCCACTCTTCTTTCCACATGGGACCAGTTTCTTTTTGAATAGTAGCTTTCATACAGAGCTACTGGGGTAGGAAGAGAGTACTGGCAAGCAACCATTAGGTTCTTAAAAAGTGGTCTTGCTTCATTCGTAACTACTTTGCCCCTTTAAGCTAAAAAAAGTTGCCAGACTATAGAGTTTAATTAATGGTATGCAAACTTGCAAAAGAGTAAGCCATTAGCAGTTTAATATCCATTCGATAAAGACACCCAAAGTTTCCCCAAGAGCCCATGAAAACCATTTTATTTCAACTCCCCTCAAGGGAAAAACATATAACCTTGAAGAATACCTGTATTTCTGGGAAAATACATACTGGATTCTGGTCAAACCCCCTTCCGCAGAAAATAAGAATGGTAACTCCCACAAGGGGGCATGCATGGAGCTGAGGAGCATGGCTAATGGAACTGAGGTGAAATGAATAGTACAGCATGCCTGATGGTCACTGCTGTTTTCTGTGAATCAGGCGTCGCTCAACAAGGCTCTGTGAACCAGGGACATCTGCATCTGCCCCTGGCCCAAATCCGATATTCTTTTTCAGTATCTCTTTGTTGGTACATGGAGATGGAAGCAGCACACAGCAAACAGTACAAAATGTATTCATTCTCCTGGAAAGGAAGAGTCCGTGCCAGAGGTCCATGGCCAGACTAGCTAGGATCTCTGTCATATCCCAAATTTCCAATTTCTTTTCAGTGAGCAGTTCTTGGCAGGGAGGAGCAGGCTCTGTGCCTTGTGAATACTATTAGAGTTGCAATATGAAGGCAGGCAGGCAAGGAAGGTAGGAGGGAGGAGGGAAAAAGTTCTTATGGTTAATGCTGTCACATAGGGGACTTCCAATGGTGCTTACAGAAATGAAATTTTCTGGGTAGTCTTCTGTTACTTCCATGGGGGAGGAACATGCCATTTGACTTGAGCACAGAGACCACACGAATGTTGTAGCTGCACTGTACCACCTCCTTGGGCAGATGTGACCTTTCACTGGTTGCGGAAGGAGCCTGCCCAAGGACGTTCTCCAAGCACTGCCAGATGCCACATTACCTCTGCACAGCTTCCTGATCAGGCTCCCCATCTGAGCTCTCCTCATCCACAGGGGTAACTGCTGGCACTGCCTGAGAAGAGACAGAAAGGAAAAGCTCAAGGTGGTACTTCTTCTGGACACTCAATTTGGGGCAGGTCTCTCTGTTAATTTTCTTATTTACAAAACTTTTCTTAGGACCCCTGAACTATTCAGAACTTTCATATGCCTTTCTATTTTTCCATTTTTATCTCATTCAGGTGATTTTAATTTTCATTTCTTCCTCTGATTCATCTTCATTCATTCATCTATCAACAAAGAGCTGAATACCTACTGTGTTCCAGGGTAAAATGTGAGTTAACAGATGTAGTTCTTGCCCTTGTTTTATTGTCTAGTGCAGGACAGAGATAAGTAAACAGATAATTTCAAAACAGCATAACCAAGTCCTCTATGGGCCACATGGGAATCAAGGAAGGCATCTTGGAGGAGGTGACGCCTAACCTGAGATCTGTAAGATGAGTAGGAGCTAGCCACGCAAAGAGGAAAAGGTGCCATAAGCATTTGAGGTTTCTAGGCTGAGAGAAAAGGCCTGCAGGTATGTGAGGACCTGAAAATACAGAAGCTGCTTGTTTACCTGGACTGTCTAAGAAGTAACCTGTTGTTGCACATTAATGCTATTTCCTGAGTTCAGATGTCTTTAACTCCAGAGAGGCAGGACAGTTTTTTAAAAGTACGTAACATACGACTGTATAATTACAATTCAATGCTTTAAAAGTGCTGTTGCCCACCAAAACGTAAATGAAATGAGAACGATCACAATGCATGCTTTAATGTGACTCTTCCCAGTGCTTACGCCCTGGAATGCTATGCATTCTTGATAGCTACCAACAGCTTCGTGGCTCACATAATCACCAGGCTTCAGGCACCAACCAGAGCAAAAATCGTACTTCAATGATTTTGAAAGAGCATTTTTTAAATGGATAACAATTATAACACAAAATAATTTTTAGACTAATTTATTGTTTCTATGTTTCTAGGATTTCCAGATCTTTCATTACAATTCTGTAAGGCCTGGCAAAAATAAGATTAGGCAGAAGGTGGCTATAAATGACGCAGGAGAAGAACATTGTGGCCATTTATAAACGACCTTTCATCTCAACTTAAAAACTTTATTTTGAGGAAGGGGCAGTGGTAAACCACTGAATTATTTCTTTAAAAACAAACAAAAAGAAAGATTTTATTTATTTATTTTTAGAGAGAGGAGAAGGGAAGTAGAAAGAGAGGGAGAAACATCAATGTGTGGTTGCCTCTTGGGAGCCCCCTACTGGGGACATGGCCCGCAACCCAGGCATGTGCCCTGAATGGGAATTGAACTGGAGACCTTTTGGCTTGCAGGCCGTCACTCAATCCACTGAGCCACACCAACCAGGGCCCACTGAATGATTTCAAGAAGGGACATGGTGTTACAAGATTTGTATTGTAGCTTACTTTAGCTGCAGAGTGAAAAGTATCGGTGGCAGACCAGTTAGGAGGTCACTGTATTAATGTAGGCAAAGGATGACAATGGCTTAAGGTAGGGCAGTGAAGATGGACTTTATAGATATTGGATAAATAATTTGATATGAGGAATAAGGGAGAGGGAAGACTTAAAGACAAAGTCCACACCCCCAGCTTTTGTAACCAGGAGAGTGACAGTACTATTCACGGTCTCTGGAAGAGAAACAGATTTTAAAGAGTCAAGACAAGTTCATTTTAGGACGACTGACTATAAATCTGTGGGAGATCTATCTATCTATCTATCTATCTATCTATCTATCTATAGATACATATCTATAGATATCTATAGATATGTATCTCCATCTCCATCCCAGAAGAGCATGCTGTGCTGCAGAATCACCTGGTAACTTAAATTATGAGCGTGCACAAGGTTACTTAAAGTATGTAAAAAGAGATGGAAATAGGGCCTAAGATAAAAATTCTGGATTTCACCAGCTTCAAGAACAAGCAGAAGGGGAACCTGAAAAGAACAAAAGAAAATATTTCAAAGAGAAAATGGTCGACAGTGACTCATAAAGTTGGGAGGTCCAAAATGACAAAGATTAAAAATATCCACTGGACTTATCAAACAAAAGCTTGTTACTGACCTTGCCATAAACAGTCACAGTGGGCAGAGTAAGTCACTCAACCTCCGATAAAAGTGTTCCTGATCCTCTGTAACCTGCTCTGATCTGGCTGTTCCATGAATGCTTCTGCCCCTACTTACTTATCCATGGTACGTATTCACTCTGGCACTTAATTTCACATGGTCTTTTGCTATTATTCCAATATTTCACATATGTTGATCTTGTCTTTCCATATTATAAACTCAGTGAGGCCAAGAACTACGGATATAATTCTTTCCTTCTCCTGACAGCAGTGTTACAGAAGGCATGGCCCATGGACCTGAGCCAATCCACCAACTTTTGTGTTACTAATCTATGATAAGGTTAAGTGTGGAAATAAAGAGATTTTAAAAATCTTAAAAAATAGAAAGTAAGATATTAAAGAGCTGTGGATATAATTACTACCCAATCTTAAGGTACTATGAGATTGAATGAAAAAATGAATAAATGAATGACTTTACCTATGACAGGAAAATAACCAGAAATAAACAGAACCCAGGGGCAGGGGTTTGAATGTCACTACCACATAAAAAAGAGAGACACCGACTGACCAAGTTAACACTTGTGAAAGTCAATCGAGTGTTCCAGGTTGTACCAAAAATGCAAGGTATTGTTAATCAGAGGAGAAAGGGTTAGTAAGGTAAGTTTGGAAACCAATCTAGAAAGTAATTTATTACAGAGAAAACTGTTAGATTCCACTGCCCTCTGGCGGGGTGGCAGAAGTACTTAATGAAGGTACAAGTGGCCACTGTGGATGAGGCTCTCCTGGAGCAGGCTTCAATGTAGAAATTATTTGGTTAAGAAAAGAAGTTACCCAAAAATACAGACAGGAAAATTCTGCTAGCCTGAGGAAAATGAGGGTACACTGAGCACCTTACGTTTAGAGAAGGAGGAAATTCAGACACTTAGGTGGAAGACTCTGGTCTCCCAACCCTGGGCCCACAGCTTCGTTATCCAAAGCCTCTGAGAGAGTAAGGTGGGCTCTATGTGGCTACTCACTGGTGTCATGGTGACGAGTGGGGAGGGCCCCCGGGGGCGCTTCAGCAGCTGCTGGGCATGCAGCTGGATGTTGGCTCCTCCATCCGATGCCCTCCGGCCAAGGGGACCCATTCCATTTAGCAGCTGTAGTGGGGGCGGCTGTAACAGGGACTGCTCCTGTTGAGAGTGCAGTGGGAAGGACAGACTGGTGAGGTAGGGGGGAAGGAGGAGAGAAAACAGCAGGACTCTGACCTACTGAAATAAAGGGATCTTCTGATTGTGATAGAGACTAATCTTCCCTCTATCCAAGATGCATTGCAAGAGAAATTTGTCCTTCTCTACAAGAAAACCCTTAAATCCTGGGGAAGGTCTCTCAGTCTCTCAAAGGAAGTTTAAATGTGTTTCTTCTGGGGCAAGCCCTCTCCATTTCAGGTACCTTGTACTCAAGCTGCCCAGTCGGTTGCAAATTTTGCATGGGCAACAGATTGTGCATGAAGTTCATGTTAGGGGCCACCTGTAGGAAAGGAGCCTGCGGGTTGACTCCAGGAAAGCCAGGAAGGAGCTTCTGCAGATCATCCATAACTTCCGTGCTGATAAGAAACAGAGAGAAGTTTCGTTAATATTCTTACTCAAAAGTGCTACATCCCAGAACTGATGAAACTGGTAAGTGCGGTACAATTTATTTTATTATAGATTTTTTACTTTCCTCCTAAATTTCCCAAAGCAACTAGAAGCCTAATGTGTGGCATATGCATCTCTGCCACTTGGCTATTTGGAACTGGGGAATGCTGTTCTTTATTGACCACTCATGTAAAACCGACAGCTCTGAGCCAAGAGGAAATACTGGCATCAGTCCCATTCAGGTCTGCAGAGTCTGGGGGAGAACAGCAAGTTTCTGGAGGTCACAGGCCACCCACTAAAGTAATGGCTGCCCGAGGCAGCAACTGATTCACCAGGCAAAGAATGCAATTACTCCTGTCAGTGCTGATGGGACAGATAAGTAGTGGATGTGCAGGGCTGTCCTACTACAACGGCAGGATTTACAGCACACTTTAAAATAAGGGATCTTTCCGCCAGTAAAGCAACACTGCTGACACAGTCTTTGGAGCCAGAATGTTCCCCTACTGCCTGTTTGAACATAGGCCAGGAATGAGAAACATAAAGCAAGCAAATCAGCAGGCCTGGGGATGGTTTTTGTAAATCACTCAGAGAAAAGAGGTATTTATAAGAAAACTAGCTTTGCCCCTAGTTGAACTCCCAAGAGAACTCTTGACACAACTTCTTCTCTCCTCAATAAAGGAAATATTCAGAAAAGAGGTAAGGATATTTTTAATACTGAGAGTCTTCAAAGGCAAAATAAAAAAGGAGCAAGCCAGCCTTCAGACATTTCCCCAGTGTGAGGGCATCAGGAATACGCTAAAGGACTATTTCAGGAAAACACTTTGGGAAACCAGTATTTATTCAGTGTGTTTTGCAATTCTTGTTCCCTTAATTCAATTTGTAAATCACATTGTATCATTTATCCTCATTTCCTAGATGAGTCTTGCCTTAGAACATGTAGCAAACATCTCTAGAAACCGTCAGTCAGGTGAATTTTAAGGGGTACTTCCATGTGACTTAATATGTGAAGACCTCAATCTTTGTGGGCAGAAACTATACTACTACTCACCAAAGGATTGTGATCAATCGGTATGGTTTTGGCTGTAGGTCCACCATCCATTAGGGACAGCTCTGTAATTTTTTAACAAATCTATTCTGATCTAACCAGGGACTCTGAACTAGGTTAAAAAACCTGTCTTGGCCACTGGATTACATTTCATCTGGGAGACACAATGAAGTAGGAAAAATGCACCGTAGTAGGAACTCACAGTCAGATAAGACTTCTTTGCACTCGTGATAATTAGGGCTGTTGGTCAGATACTCACCGTGGGTCAGCCACACCCACTGTGTGCCTCCTCATCGACAAATAGCGAACCAATGCTTCAGGGGAAGGCTCTTCACCTTCATCACTGTCCAAGTTCACTGTCCCATCCGGCTGAGGTGGAGGAAAACACAATTAAATTAGAAATGAGAAGTAATCAGAAATAAGAAGTAAGGAAAGGAAGCAAAGATATGGTAAAGAAAGTGATTTCAGCTGACAGCTATTCAGAGGTTGCTACTTGCCTCCACAATTTGATTCTCTGGGTTGATCAGCTGCACCTGTGGAACACTGATGTTCATGGTGGTACCAGCCTGCTCTGCCTGGAAAGCAGGATAGACAGATACACACATTACTTAAACACTAGAGGGAAATGACGGTCTTTCAAAGTATCCTTGACAGCTAAAGTCTATGTTTCTACCTCTGAGTCTTTGGTTCCTCTGCCCTTAGAAGCTACATTAAAAAAGCATTTTTTAGAGATGACAGTCTTTTTCAATGATTGTTGTTTCTTAAAAAACAAAACAAAACATAACCAAAAAACAAAACCCATATCGAGTACTCAAATACCCTTTTGTCTTCTCTAAGAAAGGTTTAGATCTTTGCCTGATCTTTGACAAAAGAAGAGATGATGAGTGGATGGGACAGAGCTAAGGGAGAATAAGAAACTCTCTTAAGAGTTAGTGAGCAATGGCTACCCGCCCTCTGCCCCCTGCCCCCAATGTTACTTGTCCTGAATCTGGTCCCTGGAGTTACTGCCCACCTGCATATTGACTGGTGCTTGAAAAGCCAGGGCTCGAGGCATGCTAGGAGGTGCTCCAACACGCAGGGTTTTATGTCTCTTATGTCGATCACACAGTAGGCTGTAGATCGCACTATAGTGATCATAGGCATCTGATCTTAATGACTACCAACAGAAAAAAGGAAAAGAGTGAAAAACCCTGGTGAAATAGCATGTCAGTGACCAAATCTTTCCAACAGTAACAGTAGAAGACCAAAGCAGCTTCTTTCCAAGGCCCAGAAAGGGGTAAGAAGAAGAACAGGAGGAAAACAAAAGACCCAAATTCCTGATGACTGGCAGATGGGAGGGCGGTGGAGGGGATGAGTGAAAAAAGTGAAGAGATTAAGAAGTACAAATTGTCAGTTACAGAATAGTCACGGGGATGTAAAATAAAGCATAGAGAATATAGTCAATAGTAACTATGTATGGTGTCAGATGGGGTACTAGACTTACTGGGGTGATCACT
The DNA here is from genome assembly GCA_004027475.1 of Anoura caudifer. Taxonomy (NCBI): domain Eukaryota; kingdom Metazoa; phylum Chordata; class Mammalia; order Chiroptera; family Phyllostomidae; genus Anoura; species Anoura caudifer. The sequence goes on along the minus strand of PVKU01002027.1, from coordinate 68,276 downwards.
TTTTAAGTTACTAATCTCTAGTTTAAATGCCTAATCTCTATGCTGTACACCTGAAACTAATGCAGTGTTGTATGTCAACTATAATTGAAAAATTAAAAAATTATTTAAATAAAAAAGACCCAAGATCCCAGAAAGGAGAAAAAAATGAGAAAAGGCTGAACAGAGGGAGTGTAACTACATCTCACTTTGTTCTCCATTCCTTTAGAGATACCTGTAGTGTCCGCTCTTTGTCCAGTCCCATGTCTTCCATGGCCAAGAGGACATCCTCATTCAAAGGATCTGTCTGTCTTTCTTCCTTTAGCTGTTGGCATTCAGCTATTAGCTGTAACATTAAAAAAAAAAGGTAAGCTATCAAACCCCCACTCAGCCATATTAAGAAGACATATCACATATGTACACCATCACATATCAAGGTAATCCCTGTCCCCTAGCCTGGGGTATTTTTGGCCTCAGACAAAGCCTAAGCAACAAAGCCCTGGATACTCAGCTGTGAACAGACAAGATTATAATTTTCCTGAGCAACTCTGGGGTACCAAGGAGAGCCAACAGTATATAATGGTTTAAATAAAGGTATGCTATAGGAGCCATTGAATAAGCATACTAAGTAAGAGGAAGGAGACCTCCCCATGGTGGGTAAGCTGCAGAACTGTGGCTATACTGTCTCAAAAGCCAAGAAAAGATTGATTTGGGGATAAGGAGCAGGAAAATGGTATCACTATTATCCAACAACTCTGCTGGTTTACAATTCCTACTTTCACTCCTTGCTTAAGTATTACACAAGAGTTTGTTCCCAGTGCTACCTTTTCATGTCCTGGCCTGATTATAATTTCAGAGAAGAGTTCCTTAAAGCTCCCTGCTCACCCTGTCAAAGTTGGGATCAGTGTCCCCCAGCTTCATCCACTTGTGCTTGCAGATCTGCTCCATGGAGAGGCGCTTACTCGGGTCCAACACCAGCATGTGACGGATCAAGTGCTCACATTCTGCAACAGACAAAGAGCCCACCCTTCACCTTGGGGAGGGAGATACCACTGGTGCCTGTAGTGAGGCAAGGTGAGCAGGGAGATTTTCTAACTCCTTGCTTCTCATCTGTCTCTTCTGCTCCTTGGTCCTTACCTATGTCATTGCTTACTCCAGAAGGGACTGGGCAAAGGCAGAAGAGGTAGAGAAAAGAGGAATTCAAATCTGGTTGTTTTGTTAATACCTTTACTAACAGTCTGATTAGAAAAAGTTTGGGGATAATCCACACACTTCATTTATTTATATATTATACATGGCCCAATTTAACACAATTGATGAAACGCTGAATGTCCTTGGAAGAGATTCAGTATCTTATAGGGACCTCAAAATAGTGACTTCTTTCCTCCTCAATGTATTACTATGTGTACACTAATGCTTTTAGTTTAGGTGACCAAAAGCTCTCTTCAAAACTCAGGGATTAAAATTTATAATCAAGGTCAGGGGAGATGGGCACAGACACAAGATGCCTCCCTACCACACACAGACTCTGACAGCCTTATTTGTAATTTTCTCAATGTTGTTTGAACATTCACAGGTGCATACAACTGGACTATGAGCTACAGGGTCAGATCAGTAGGTATCTCTCTCTAGGAGCTCATACTACATAATATATTGCTGAAAGGATAATGGATTCAAAATTAAGAAGCTTATATTTTGATTTAAAAACCACCCTCTAAGTATTTTGTAAATTGAGGGTATTGAGGATGACGTGAGAGTAGTGCTTGCGATAAAGGTGGTGGTGGTGGTGATGATGATGATAGAAACAGCATTATTAACACTCTTCTGAGCACTTTACAGTTATGATTACCTCATTTAATCCTCATAGCAATCCTAGGAGAAGGGTACTATCATCATTCCCATTTCAGAGATGGTGAAAATTAGGCAGAGAAGTTAAAAAACTTGTCCAAGGTCACATGGTAAGTTAGATTTCAAAGGAGACCTTCTGACTCTTTGACTGGTGCTCTTAACCACATGCTATACTGCCTCTGTAATGCACAGAGCTGTGGACAGGATTCAAACTTCTGAACTGTTTTTGCAACATCTTCAAGCAAGCCACCATCATCTGTCACTTAGACTACTGCAGAAGTCTCCTAAATGGTTTTCCTGCTTCCACTCTTGCTCCATAGAGACGCAAAGGGGCTATTTCTAAAACATAAATCTAAGCATATTCCTACCTTGCCTTCGATTCTCCAAACTTCTCATAACCCTCAGAATAAACTCCAAAGTCCTGGGCCTACAGTCCCAAGCCTCTGTCCCTGACCTCATCTCCTGCCACTCTCCCCTTGGCTCGCTGAGCTCCATCTAGCTGCACTGGCATTCTTCCTAGCCTGTGCACATGCTTAACACACTCCCACCGAAGGCCTTTACACTTACTGTCTGCTTTAGTTGCAATGGCTGCTCCTCTGACCTTCACACGGTTGGCTCCTTGTTGTTCAGGTAACAGTTTAAATGTTACTTCCTGAGAAAGCTCTTCCCTGACCACCTAAAGTAGGCCACCAGTCACTGTCTTTTACATCACACACTAGTTTTCTTAACACTAATGATTTCTTTGTGAAATTATCAAATTATCTATTTATTTACTTGTTTATCACCTACCACCCTGACCACAATGTAAGGTCTATGTCTTTCCTACTGCTGTTTCCAGTACCAAACCTCCAATGCCAAAGATGGTCATTGTACCTATAGAGGCTGAATCAATATCTACCTAATATATGAACAAATAAATATTTATTGAACATTTACTCTAGCCAAACAAGATTGTATTTGTGAAAATGCTTTTTAAAATTATAAAATTCTGTAAGATAGAGGTTTAAAAATTTGTTTCTATTTCATTACAGCTGTCCTCAATTAAAATTGGGCAGTAATAATTATAATAAATTATTGCTAATTTTAAAGAACTCTTTATATACAAGGCACTGTGATTTCTAACTTTATTTCATTTCATCTTCACAACAACTTTAAACTAGAGACTATTATCAGCACCATTTACAAAACAAGAAACAAGTTAACAAACTCAACATTGCAAAGTAATTGCAGAGCTGGGACTTGAGAGCTATGCTCATGTATCCTGTTATACATCTTCATATGGATATAAATTCTGCTTGATCTATTTTTCCAGAGTGAATTCAACTGTGCAATGCCACAATTTCTGCACCATTTGGCAAACACTATTCTATACTGTCATCTTGAAAGGAATGCTAAGAGTAATTAAGGCAAATTACTCTTAATTTTTAATTTATTCTGACTTAGGAAATACAACAAAGTCCCAATATTAAAATGATTTTTAGAAGGCATTAATTTGGTCTTGCTTTATGACTAAAAGTATGTTCAAATACAGCATGGATCTTAAAGCCTGAAGTTGCTACATCCCTTAAAAACAGAGGAAATGTTATCTAAACATTAAGCTTCTATTAAAATTATGTTTCCAGAGTAGCAAGAACAGACCCCACAACTGTAGCATCTGAATAGGTTATAAGTATCACTGACACACACCTTTATGGTTGCAATTACTTATTGGAAAAAAAGTTCTCAATTTAGAAAGTTACTAAAGCTAAAGACCCCTGTGTAGTAGCAGGCCTGGGCCTCATTCCAAAGATGTGGAATTGTCATTAGGGCCTCTAGATGGCACTCTTCTGTTTTCTTTTGGTTTCCATACATCCTTAGTGTGGAAAAGCCCTATTAGTCCTGATTGAAATGAGCAAGGTCAAATGACATTCAGTCACAGGCTTGATTTAAAACAGAGATTTTTAACAACAATTTCCTTAAATACAAAGTAAATCAATACTGTCATAATATGTTATGATTAGAAAATATATCTAGTTCAATTTCAGAATCTTGAAACTTCTATCTAGTCATTTGTAACCATTTTTTAGTCTCAGATGGCTTGAAAAATCTCCAGAAAAATGCAAACAAGAATTTATACACACAAATTTGCATGCAATTGTAGGCTGTTTAAGGAGCACACAAAGCATGCCATGGAAACCCTGGGTGTTTTATGGATCCCAGGTTAAGAACTCCTGGAGCAGTGTCAATACCTGAAGACTGTAGCTTTCACCTTGTGTGCCCTCCATAATGTCTAGCAGGCAAAGGAACAGAAATCTTCATATGTTGCACAGATGATAAAATATGACAAAATACAGAAAGCCAGAGTACTACCAACTCTTACTTCCTAAGTGTCACATATAGCTCATGAGATTAAATTCAAACTGGATTTGAACACACCATTATACATAAAATGAAAGAGGGTGAAAACAAAGGGAATAAAATGTTCTCAAATCTAACAGAATCAACCACAGAACAGTCACTTCAAATGAGTAGAAATAAGATGGGGCTTCAGATCAACTGTTCCAGATACCAAGAAGTACTCTATTTTAATGCCAAACATGGCTCTATCACTTGTTCCTGGCCCAAAGGCAGTCTTTGATGATGAACGAAACTGAAGCACTTTGGGCTATGCTGGAATCTGCTGCTCTGCCCTTCAAGGGTAGCTTCCATTTGCTTTGTGCAAGATGCCAAGAAGTCTCTGTTCTGGGTAGGGAACATCACTGTGGGCCTGTGAAACTTGATCCAACAATAGCACATTAACTAGAGGATGCACACAGCTCAGGCCCTGCCCAGTGGTGCTGACAGACATCTGAATGACTGTGGTGAGAGATGCTGTGTGGGCAGGGTCCTAAAATGGGAATCGAGATTGCCAGTGCAATTCCATCTAAGAAGGCCAGGTCTTCAGTATCTTTTTTTCTTTTTTGATCTTGACACTAAACAACTTTCTCTAAGAGGCTGATAGTATTTGGACTTGGGGGTAAAAAATAAAGGCTATGGAAGGGGGATTAAAAACCAACTTCAAATTCTCCAAAGACAGAAGTTCTGTCTCTAGTTTCCAGACTAGAGGAAGAAATAGAATAACTTAAACATTTCCTGACTAAAACTTTAAAAAAATGCTCCTTGAAGAAAGGTTAAAGGCAATGAGGCTGATTTTTCTTGGAAGAGAGAAGATGTAGGCAGGAAGGAGCATACTGGTTATTCGAGTTTCTGAAAGAGTTTTATAAAGACTAAGTGGATTCTTAACTGTGCTGCTGCTCCAGGGGCCTGCATTTGGAATAATTAGGAAGTAACAAGTTCAATTTAGGAAAAATCTTTCTAATTATTAGAGTTGATCCAAATTACTAGGCCAAGGTCCTACGGAAGGAGTGGGGCCTCTTAAGGAAGGAGAGGGGGTAGTCAACTGAGCAGGGCCACACCTGGAGCACAGCTAATTTTATCCATTTTATAGATTAGTGTTCTGAACAAGATTTCAGGTAAAAAAACTGAGTCCAGGAATAACTGGATAGAACGAACTCCTTGGTCCCCTCCAACTCTAAACCATGGGAAAAAGGAATGACTTGTCCTATGATACAGTGTGCTTATTATCATAGGAAAGTGTAACCAGAGGCTGGCATTTGTCACTAGAAGAGCTTCTGGCAGTAGATGTGAGGAAAACTGGGAGTCCTTCAAGGAGGGAGACCGTGCCACTGTGTTGCAGATCCCCTGTGCCTCCTATGACACCTGATATGTAACAGGCCCTCGGTAATGCCAGGTGAAGGAAATACTGGACTGACGACTGCTACAATTCCTTCAAATAACTTTAATAATCGGGTTCTATGAATCCACAACTTAAGAAGCATTCCCCATGCTTCATGTTAGAAAAACCAGACAACCATCATTTTACAGAAGATTGAGATGTAGCATTGTTTTAGGACAAAAGCCTGGATCAGATGATTTCCAAGGCTCCCCATTGTAGCTTTAGAGTTCCTTGTCTCACACAGGGTTCTTCCTTGCTAATCTTTTCTCAGGCTATGCAGAATAATCTGTAAATCAGGTTGCCAGTTGAGGAGACATCTGCATGTAGGCATAGCCATAGCATCAAGGTTATGATATAACAAACCAAAATAACTCTTGGCAGGAAATTCCCCATAAATCCTGTGGATTTAACTATATCTTTAGCATGTTAAGAGAGTAAGAGTGAAAAACACACAGAAAAGAATAAAAAGCAACATAGGGAAGGAGGGAATGAAAGATTAAGGAAAAAAATTCTTCAAAAATATTGTTTAATAATAATTACTAATATTTATTGAGCACTGATATGCTGGACAGAGTGCTTAACTCTCTAAGTTCTGTAAAACATTTAACTCTTACACCAACTCCTATAATTTATTAAACCAATTTTAAATATTTATTTATTTATTTATCTTTAGAGGGGAAGGGAAAGAGAGAGGGAGAGAAATATCAATGTATGGTTGCCTTTCATGTGTCCGTTGCCGGGAACTGGGCTGCAACCCAGGCATGTGCCCTGACTGGGAATTGAACCGCAAGCCTTTGGTTCACAGGCCCGAACTCAATCCACTGAGCTACACCAGCCAGGGCTAAACCAATTTTACAGAAAAAGAAATTTAAAAATCAGAGCAGTGAACAAACTTGACCAGATAATAAGAGGTAAAACCAGGATACAAATTCTGGTCAGTCTTACTCCAAAGCCAGAGTTCTTAACCCATACAGTAGCCAAAACAAATAATTACTGATGTTGTGAGTAGTAGTCAGCATATCTTAATACAAACAAATCGATTTCACCCATCTTCTGACAGATTAAATGCTAGGTAATCTGCACAGGTTTCATCATGACAAAGTCACCTACTAGCCAAATTCATAAAAATGGGCCAGGTAAATTCATGGTCAGAAGACTGTGAACTAGTTGGATTAAAATGAATTGAGAAGGCAGGAACAAAATGGTGGGGATTAAATGCACTACAGAATAGAGAATTTAGTTTTATACTGTTTGCTGCATGGTGATCAAGACTGTGATGGAAGGTTTAGAAACAATAGGCTTCCCCAACCAAGGAATCACGGACAAGGAGAAGAGCTAAGTGAAAATTCAGGGAACTGGATCATGAGAATCTCCAGGCTGATCCTATGACGACGGGAATGCCAACTATCCTCTAAACCCTTCATGTGACGCCCAAGTACGGGACAGGGCAAAGCAGTCGTTTCCAGCAATATGGGTGGAGGAGGAGTCTGAAAGAAACTGAGTCATAGATTCTTTCCGACCACAGAAAACTGCTGGGGAAACAGAAGACATCTGTGTGCCAGAAGACAGGGGAAGAATGCAAGGAAGAAGCAATTACCTAGGAAACTCCTGTTTCTTACAGGCGCTTAGAAGAAGGTTATGATCTGGTTTTTCATGTACTAATTCTAGTAAGTACTAGGTGTTCAAAGGTAATTCCAAAGCACTTAGCCCAAGAGTTGTTTATTTTCAATAATTTAAAGAAAATTCTTAATAATGTTTAATTCTCCAGAGCAACTGAAATTTCAAAGAGGGCTCCATTTTTTTCTCAACTCTCAAAATCCAAAAAGGAAACAAAAACAAATTGGTCATTAAACCTCTAAAACATGCTTTCCTGGAAAATGAATAATTTTTTAAAAAAAGTTAAATGGCACTAAAGTCTTAAGTGTCTCAGAACAAGGATACTGCCCGAATCTGCTTTCCATTCATTTTGTCCAGCTCAAGCACCAGTCGGGGGGAGAACTGACGCTAGTCTAGCCGACAAACAGAATGAGACCGATGCACAGTTTGCAATGAGAGTCCTGGAAGAAGCAACGCGGCTTTTGTAAGAGTCTGTGCCCTTACTTTACGTGTTCTAGATTTACAAATGTTTGTGATCCAGAGTTCCTCTTTAATAACTATCCTGCCTTTACTAAAAAAGAGAAACCATGCACAAAACATGCTGTTTTTCTTAATGAAAAGAAAGTCTGTCATAATGGTCTGATCCTGTCATAAACATGGTTAAAACAGTGCGACTATCTTGCTATGCCAGGATCCCTATAGAAATAATTAAAAAGTAAATCATTAAGAAATAGTAAGTGTTTCTGCCAAGATACCTTCTTTTGGTAAGAAGCTGGCCAGAGTTAGAATCCTTTCTCTGCTTGTAGACTAAGCCCTTGAAATGTCATTTTTTTAATATTCCCAAGGAAATCCTGTCATTGTCAGCTGTCAGCTGAGGTCAAACTTATTTTACATAGTGACTATTTTAAAATCTAAACAATGCAGACAAATGGTCTTGAAATAAGATATTTCAATATATAAATAACATACACTGAATGTGCTGTCCTATAAATTTGGAGAGTGCATAAATGTTAAAAACAATATACAAAGTACAGTTTTTGTTGTTGTTGTTGCAATGAAATTTTGTTATATTAGATGCTGTTAGAATGATGGTCCTATAGGGATTGGAAGATTTTTACTCAATAAATTAAATTTTGATACATTACTGTCACAATGGAACTGTATAAGCATTTCTAACGTGCAAGTTAAGACTTTATTTGCAGTAATAGTCAATACCACAGCTTTACACGGCTAAAAAAAAATACATAATCTTGGAATTAATTTTAATGAAACTTAATCTATAATAGTGTTGCTTATAATAAGATATGACTCAGAAAATAAGCACTAAGATCAGTTCCCCTAACATAATGGCACTGAGGAATAAAATGCCTTATTTTGAAACTATTTGCTTTCAGTATTTTTGGGAAAAGAAAAATGGGAGTCCTAGGAATGAAGTATTCAGTGAAATTCCTAGAAGGATAATCTGACAGTAAGAGATCAGACATGAAAGTGGAGAGCTCTTAATTTAAATACAAATCCCAACAGCACTGTTTTCTGCAAATTATTATCGGAATGTTCTGGAATAGAAATAAGTTCCTTATGACTACATCCTGTGAGACATTTTCTGTGGCTGAACCCAGAGGCCAAAGGAAGATGATCTGGCATATTTTAGCAAGTAAAGATGGAGCTGATAAGAAAAGCTTCTATTATGAATCAATAAATAGACTGAGAGGCTTTCTCTTTGGTTTTAACAGTTTATCAACCTGAGACAAACTGAAGAGAAAAAACAAATGTTTGACTCATGTATCTCCCTTTATTAGAAAACAACACCTATTTCTTGAACTTTCCTTATTTTCAATAGTTTTTCTAGGTAGCTGTCAAAATTAAGATTCAGAATTAGGAGATGCTGGCTTATAGGCTAGTGATGCCAACATTTACCTCTAGCCTGAGCTACACTCTTATACCAGAGGCTGACTAATTTACAGTTTTATTTTTAAAAATAAAAGTCTGTTGCTTATAATATCATGTCATTATTCAGGTATATTTTTAAAGTCAATATCAATTATTATGAAACAAAATTCTGGCTTGGTTTTACTCGATACCAACTTTTTTCAATAAATAATCCAGCTATAAATGGGCAAAATGTCTATTCCAGGATTCTCTTGATACCTGGGATAACTTGGCAGATATGGATTTATTTAAAATTAAATTATAATAAAAGAGAGTTTCTGAAAGCAGACTATCAGGATTTGAATCTCACCTCTGCCACTTACTAGCTGTGTGATTCTGCATATATTATTTAACCTTACCATGCCTCAATTATCTTGTCTACCATGTGACAACAGTAGCCTTCCTCATAGGGTTGTTTTGGATATTAAATAAGTTAATGTAACAGTCTCTGGTATGTAGAAAGTGTTCAATGAATGTGAACTATTATCCAAATCTCTTAGAGTCCTGTCACTTAGAACTTCTTCCTTCTTTCTATGTAGTTACAAGACAGTTTGCTTGAAAGGGATAATAATAAACAGGCCAGTACCAGTATTCACCCACTGGTTTTCTGTAGGTAAAATCATGGAGATGGTCAGGAATGCTGGACTAACTCTGAACTACATAGATCTAGCCTTTCTGCGGACATCATTTGTGGTTTCTTCACTTCCCTAACTCGAAAGCCCTACACAAATGTTCTCCCTTGTTGCGCAGTAGGTCTCAAAAAGGTATGAAAGAAATACTTTGAGGACTCTGAGCCCCTTATGATAGAGACTGATGGGTGAGCTACTTATTTTAACCTCCTATCCTCCCATTTCCACTAAACAAAATACTTTTAGCCAAGCAAGATTCTGCAAGGTTCTTGATGAGTAAGCCAATCAAAGCAGAGTTGTTTGAGTCTAAGTAGAAGCTTTTTGGCAGGAGCTGCATAGTACAATTTCCATCAGAAGCATTATGTAAGTCTAGGTCTTCCATTCACAGTAATAAAATGCTTATGCAGTATTACAATTAATTAAGTCACAATAAAGTCTAATCAATAAGGACTCAATTATATTGTCCCACAAGAGATCTCTATGTACTTGCTGTCACTGCAATTTTTTCACTGTAAATTAATGTTCCTTCAGTTAAATTAATGACTGATCTTACTACATTTTCTAGCAGTTAGTATGCATGGTAAATAAGACAAATTAGGCTTTAAGAAGTAGGTCTCTGATGATTTTTAAATATATATTTATTAATAGTAAACTTCTGGTCAAGATGGTAATGTAGGTAAATGTGGTACTCACCTCCTCCCACAAACACATCGAAATTATAACTAAATTACACAACCACCATCATTCAGAACCAGCTGAAATCTAGCTGAACAGAAGTCCTACAACTAAGGATATAAAGCAGTAGTCATACGCAGATGGGTAGGAGGGCTGGAAACAACACAGGCTGGTCCCACACCCATGTGTGGCAGATAAAAACTGGGAGGGATATCTTGCTGCAGAGGTCCCAAATGAGGAGTGAGGTGTCACAGCCCCACACCAGGCCGCCCCAGCCCAGGGTTCACGTACCAGGAAGAGAAGTCCCAATAACTTGTGGCTATAAAACCCAGCAGGGATTGTGGCTGAGGGAGATAGAGGGCTTCCGGAGACCCAAGCATTTCCTCTTAAAGGGCCTGCACACAGACTTACTGGACTTATTTCCCTCTGAGTTCCAGCACTGGCGCAACAACTCAAAAGGTGACAGAGACATAAGGGGAGAAACTAAATTGTGTGGCATCAGGGAGAAGGCTAGGGGAAGAGTTTTCTCCTAGACAAAAATGCTGGCAGGGATCACTTGTTCCTTTGATGAGCCCTCCCCCCAGAGTCCACAGGCTGGTGCCACATCTGAGTTTCCATTAACCTGGCTCACATTGTTCCCCTGCTCTGGCGATTCCTTGAGGCCCCTACCCCATCCAACTTGCAGCCCCACTATCATTTCTGTGGCTTTTCCATATGAATGGCTTGTGTTGGCTCATGCTTCAGACTTTAGCCAAAAAAAGCAGAATCCAGCCTGAGCATGCCCTGGATCTCTTGCTAAGTGACCTAAGACCTAGCACTAGCAGCAAAAGCCTTGGTTCACAGCTTGGCCTCACTGGGGCACCTTCAAGCCCAGCACAAGTAGCAGCCACCTGTAGATTGCTCTGTAGCTCATGCTGGTGGCCACAGGCAGAATACAGGTGGCAGCTGACCTTGGCCTGCACCTCCCAGGAGGCCCCAGGGCCAGCACACCCAGTGGACCGCTTCAGACCACATTTAAGCATGACCCAACCATCTCCACAAGCAACACACTCAAGGGGTGGACTAAGCAGGTACCAGAGCCCCACTGAAGTAAGTTTTGCTCTCTGGGGTGGGCCCCTGTATAGCTGATGCTCCATGGTGGTTGGAGGTCAGTGGTCACAGCCAGTCACTGCAGCTGATCAGTCTGGGAGGGGGGGAAATCCCTCCCACTAAGGTGCCAAGAGCAATTAAGGCTTAACTACTATAGGATGGTGTACAGGCCACGTGAGAGGCACATCTCAAGTGCCCAGCATGGGTGACTGGGGAGACTGTGCTACTAGACCCTATAGAACACCTAAACATTAGGCCACTCTGTAAGCCTGGGAGATGTAGAAGAGCTACCTAATACACAGAAACAAACACAGTGAGGCTGCCAAAACGAGGAAACAAGGAAGTATGTCCCAAATGAAAGAACAGAACAAATCTTCAGAAAAAGACCTAAGTAAAATGGTGACAAGAAATCTACTAGATGCAAAGTTCAAAACACTGGTTATTAGGATGATCAATGAATTTAGGGGAAGATAAGAGAACTCAGAACTTTAACAAAGAGATAGGAAACATAAAAACAAACCAGTCAGAAATGCAGAATACATGACCTGAAATGAAGAATACCTTACAGGAAATCAACAGGGGAATAGATGAAGCTGAGGATCAAACCAGAGATTTGGAAAGTAAGGAAGCAAAAAAATAGAGCAGCAAAAAGAAAAAAAGAATTAAAAAAAGAGAATAGTTAAGGAGCCTTTGGGACAACATCAAACATACACCATTTGTGTCATGGGGGTGCTGAAAAGGAGAAGAGCAAGAGCAAAAAATTGAAAACCTAGTTGAAAAAAATGACAGAAAACTTCCCTAATTTGGAGAAGGAAATAGACACACAAGTCCAGGAAGCAGAGTCCCAAACAAGATAAACCCAAAGAAGCCCACATGAAGACATATCAAATTAAATGTAAAACCTTAGGTCTGGCTGGGTTGCTCAGTTGGTTGGAGTGCATTGTCCCATATACCAAAAAGGTTGCAGGTTCGATCACTGGCTGGGGCACATAGGGAGAAAACTGATCAATGTTTCTCTCTCACATCAGTGTTTCTATTTCCCTTCCTACTTTCTTAAAAAAAAAATCAATAAACATATCTTCTGATAAGAATTAAAAAAACAGGCAAAAGATTAAAGACAAGAGAAAATTTTAAAAGCAGCAAGAAAAACACAATTAGTTAACTACAGAAAAACTCCTGTAAGACTGTCAACTGATTTCTCAAAAGAAATTCTGCAGGCCAGAAGGGAGTGGCAAGAACAATTCAAAGTGATGAAAAGCAAGGACCTACATCTAACATTACTCTACCCAGCAAAGCTGTCATGTCTTATATGCAGTCATTCTTTAGTCCGATGATCACAGAAACACAGCTTTCATGAGTTTTTGTGGTTAAATTACTAAATACCTTTTTAAAATCAGTTACCTTACATTTTCTAGTCCAAGTTTGAAAGTGTACTTTAAAATTTGCATATTTGAATTAATTTGCTGGCTGGAATGGTAGAATCTCTCTGCCTCTAGTTTGAATATACCCTTTTGGTTGTAATTAAATTTAAAAAATCTGATGATTTCTGGACATTTTCAGAGGCTTGATGATGGTGGTATTGGTGAAAACAAGGAAGAATTACAGTAAAAACCTGTCTGGTGACCCAAAGGTCCCCAAGACTTGGGGCACAAATCACTGTGGGAAACAGTTTTTGTGATGAAAAGGCAGCCTTTCAATACTTCTGTTATTATCAGAAATAGATGATAAAAGTTAAGAATGTCTGACTGGAATATGAAACAACTCATGTCTTTATTAGTAACATCATAAAATAGTTACATTAATGTGCTGTTAGGAAACGGTATTTTTAAAAGGTTTTTAATGTCTTGATTTGTGGTTGTTACCAGTTTTTCTTTTTTGTATGTTTATTGATTTTAGAGAGAGAGGGAGAGAGATGGAGAGACAGAGAGAGGCAGAGAGAGGCAGACAGAGACACATTGGTTGATTGCCTCCCATACACACCCCAATTGGGGACCGAACCCACAACCTAGATATGTATCCTGACTGGGAATTAAACCCACAACCTTGTGGTATAGAAGATGATGCTCCAATCAACTAAGCCACATTGGCCAGGGCTGTTACCAATTTTTCATATGTGGAAACATAACTACCTCTTCTGTTGGAAAGAACATTTAAAATTAAATAAATTTAAAAAACAAAGAAACAAAGGACAGAGAGTTTCCCAGAAAAGAAAAAGCTAAAAGAAAAAAGAGTTCACTGCCACCTAACCAGTATTATGTAAAATGTTAAATGGTCTTCTTTAAGAAGGGGCAAAAAAGATGAAAATATGAACAACAAAATGGCAATAAATACCTATCAATCAACAACTGAATCTAAAAAGCAAACGAACAAGTGAAACAGAAACCGACTCATAGATACAGAGAACATTCTGACAGTTGCCAGAAGGGAGGGAGGTTGGGGGGATGGGTAAAAAAGATAAAGGGATTAAGAAGTACAAATTGGATGTAACAGAACAGTTATGATGATGTAAAGTACAGCATAGGGAATATAGTCAATAGTATTCTAATAACTATGTATGGTGTCAGATGGGTGCCAAGATTTATCAGGAAGATCACTTATTAAGCTATGTAATGTCTAATCACTGGGGTGTATACCTGAAACTAATGATAATGTATGTAAACTGTAATTGAAAAATTTAAAAAAGATTAAAATATATTAGTAGTGAATAAGTCTGGTGCTCAAAAAATTTAAGTTGTTGGCTTCCCTTAGTGGGAGGGGGAGTTAGAGAAAGGATCTGCTAACACATGTGGCCAGGCCAAGTTTCATCTTCTGCAACAGCTCAAAAAAAAGCAAGTTTCAACCTTTAATCCTTCTATAATTTAGGCTCATGGTTTTTACCTAACTGCTCTGTGGAAAGCTTTGATAAAGTTTATCCAAAAATACTGGGCTAGACCAAATTTATTTTACTTGAGACATGGTTGATTTTCTATGTCTCACGCAGAGTAAGTTTAGAGTAGATCAAAAAGAAAGTCTATGTTAGGTCTAGTTTTTAAAATCTAGTTCTTAAAACTAGAAGTCACTTGACCTGGTCATTTACATAACTACCCACATAACAAATGTATATAAAACCAATGAATAATTTAGATAATCTGTGCGTTACCTAACAAAATAATAAAACAACATAAGAGTTTGATGTAAAAGTCTATAGGTGATGATTCAGTTGGTCATGAAAAATTATTGACTGAGTGTTTATACCATACCAGTTCTGATATAAAGGAGTTACATTATAGGAGAGGAAGGAGGAAGACATATACATAATTATAAAACTAGGTGGTATAAAGTCAATTCAGCCTTGAATAAATCCTCTTGTAAATTTATACTACTGTTATTCCAAATTGAAAATATGTCTTTAGTTTACAGCGGGATGCCCACGAAGGGAAGTTTATCAAACAAATAAGAACCAGGCACAGAAATAGCTACTGAGAGGATACTTCATTCCACACATTACTAGCAATAGAGAAGCTCAGAATTCTTGGACTAATGATATCCATTTGTATTGCATGGCCTCCTACACAGCTGCAGACAGACACTGGAATTCAGCTTGGCTAGAAGAAGGTGAGACTATAAGGCCTTCCCCACTTTGCCTCCCAAATGCTAATCTAGAAAACTGTACCAGCTCTGCTGGAGTTTCTAGATCCTTTTGGCAGAAAAATGGATAAACTCAGCTCAAGTCTATGACAATGGCCTGAGAAAGGGAAGGATCTTGTTCTTCAGGACTTTCTTCAACCACATTACCTTCTGTGGTACAGTGATTGATAGCAGACTTAACAGGCTGGAAAGGAGCTGGCTCCGGTCTCCACACAAAGAATTGACTATAGGTCTAGTGAGGTGCAACTGTGCCAAGAAACTAGAGGTGCGTGCAGAAAAAGGACTCTAAAGACAGACTCCAGGTTTCCTTTACATAAACCTGAAACTTTATGTACTTGAAAGACATCTAAGCTAAAAAAGACTATGTCGTCTAAACTAAAACAGACAGTGAATTCACCTTACGAATTTACTTTCTTCTATGCCTTATCCTTTTGTCAGCATTTTTTGATGGGCCTTTGGGAATCAGGCCTACAATGTTAGGCAAGGCCCAGTGCATGTATATGCCTGAGGGCAGGAGAGACCATAATGGTAACACAGCAGTCGTCTGCTCGCTTCCTAGACTGGGTGTTTCTCATTTTCTGTACTCAATGTTACAATTTTTTTTATTCCTACTTAGGGAATTGCTTGCCTGGGATTTAAAAAAGACCACATTTAGGATAATTATGTTGGTAGTATTCTGCGCTTTTAAACTTTCATGTTAACTTATATCATGTTACAAATACTAGTTTTTTCTAAGTATTTAAATGCCAGAGTTTATTTCTAAGCACTAACAGAAAACATGGTTGACAGCGTGATTAGCTGTTTTACCAGCATCTGCTACCTGAAGCCAGCTTTATAGTAAGTTTGTGTAAAAGACTTCTGCCATGATGTGAAGGGTTGGGGGTGGAGGGTAGAGGGGACCCAAGTTGCTCACGGGAGATAGTGTGAGCACTGGAAAAGCAGAGGAAGTGGTCTGTTTATCTCGTCCTTTCTACTGCAGTGTGGTATAGCAGAACAAACACTGAAATGAGTACTAACTTAGTCATTTTGTTACCTGTGTGGCTTTAGGCAAGTAAGCTAATTTCTTTAAACTTCAGCTTCTTTACCCTACAGAGGTTGCAGCTGATTTGAGAGATACAAATCAACTCTTTTCTTAAACATTGTTAAATATTTTGGGTGCATAGGTTGAAGGTCATGACTAGCTTGAATGTTAATGACTTATCATTCGCACCCAATATATGTAACAATATTCAGGAGTTTGTATTTCTCAGATCAGCTGTGACCTCTGAGTTAAAATTCACTAGCAAAATGATAAAATAATAGGTGTCAATGCCAACTCCACAGTACAGTTATATAGCTCCAATTAGATCAAGTATAGGAAATACTGTGTCAACTCAAAAGCCATAAAGATATGTTTTTAATAATATTATTCTAATACAAGTGTACACTCCAGAGGAGTTTTGGTGGTTGGCATTTTAATAAACCTGTGCAACATACATTCATTTAACAAATATTTTGCTCTAAGCCTTAGGTATATGGCATTAAACAAAACCAGAATCATATTACAGTCTGGAGATAGTGGGGACGGGGCGTGGGAACACAATAAATACTGTTAGGTGGTAGAAAGTGCTTTAAAAACAATAAAGCCACGTTACAGAGAAAGGATGACAGGGGTAGTCAGGAAAGGCCTCTCTGAGGGACACTTAACCAGAAACCTCAAGGAAGGCGAGGAAGCAAGCCATGCAGATATCTGAGGGAGCAGGAATGCAAGTGCTGGGCAAGTGCGAGAATCAGCAAGGATGCTTGTATGGGTGCAGCTCCCAACCTAAGGTGAAGAGCAGTAGAAAAGGAGATTAAGGGTGGGGGTAGTCAGGGTTGTGCCTTGTAGGCCATAAAGATAATGACCTTTTGAATTTTATTCTAAGTGTAAATGAAAGCCACTGGAGGGTTTAAAGCTGGATTGATTCAGTTTGCTCTCTACTTACTATGTGCTGTCCTGCCACCTGCCAGACACTGTGCTAGGCCACAGACAACTGTAAAAACACACGTTTCATCTTTTCTTTCTCCAAGCTTACAGTCTGGTGTGAAAGGTACATAATAGAAGAAGTAATTACAATAAAAAGTTTGGTAAGTCCCATGATAACCGGCCAGGCACCCAAGGAATACTAGAAATATCTAGATTCTTATTCCTATCACATCTAATTTCATATTCTAGAAATACAGGAGTGGGTGGGATGGGGTGGGGTGGGAGGAAGGAGAAGTAGTCTTGGCAGAGGGAATTATTCCAGGCAATACCCCTTGCTCAGGGAACTAGAAGGAGATTAGGGTGACTAGATGTACAATGGGAGTTGGGGCTGAAGAGAGGGAACTCAGATCGTAAAGGTATTTCTCTGCCATTGGTTTGTTACATTGCAGTCAGGAGATCAATTTAGTAAGTCGTAATAAGCATTTTTAATGTAACAGAATAAAATATATACTGTACATAGTGAAGGCAACTTTTGCTTTTTAAAAAACTTATGTTCAATTGTGTATGTGGGGGGTGTGTCCTCAGTCACCGTACAACATATTTTTTACTATGGTCATGACCAAAAATGTTTAAAAGTTAGAGCTCTAGCCACTCTAAGGAGTGAACTTTAGCCTAAAAGCAATGATAAACTACTGAAAAGTTTAAGCTGGAAAATGATATGATCTGTGTCATTTTTTATGTTTTATACAGGTTTATATATGTTTTGGAAAGATTACTTATGCAGCAATGTGAAGAATAGATTAGAGAGGGACAAGACTGGAGCCACGAATCCATTTAGTTGCCATAATTTAATCTAAATAAGAGCCACTACAGAAATATTGTAGGGGTAGAGGGTTGGATCTACAAGATATGGTAATAATAATAGATCAGCTCTGGCAATGGTAAGAGAGGAGTAGAAATCAAGGCTAGATTCTGCCTTGGTCAGATGGTGATGTCATGCACTAGAATAGGGAACACAAAATAGAACAAATTTGGGTAGGTAGAGGAAATTAAATTCAGTTCTGAATATGTTTCCATTGATGTAAATTCAAGGCATGAAAGTGAAGCTGATCAGTAGCAACTGGGTGGAGTATTTATAGTCCTCCATCCTGGAGGAAAGGACTGAGAAGGCCAGAGAGTTAACTGAGTGTTAATTGGGGACTAAACATCACAGAGATCTCTGAAGCCATGGCAGTAAGAGAGACAGCCCAGAAAGATGGTGTAAATACGAAAAGAGTTAAAGGATGAACAGAGAAAGAGGAATCTGGCAGAGAAGACTGAGGTACCCAGAGAGACAAGAGGAAAACTGGAGAATGTGGTATCTGAGTAGCAATGAGGAAAAAGAGTGTTTCAAACGTAAAGAGAACAATAAGAAAACAGACAATTTCATTAAAACATGGGCAAAACACTTGGATGGACACATCATCGAAGAAGACATATTGATGGTAAATGTGCACATAAAAATGCTCATCATCATCCACCATTATGGCATTGCAAAGAAGATAAGATACCAAGACACATCTATTAAAATGGCAAAGGTCCAAAGCACTGATAGTATCAAATGCTGGTAAGAGTGTGGAGCAGGAACTCTCACTCCGCACTGGGGCAAATTTCGCTCTCAGTGAAGGGGTCCACTGACCGTACTTTTATAAATAACCTCCCACTCACCACCCCTAAACTTCCTTCCCTATTTTTGTCACTGCACTTATCATTATCTGACATATTATTTATTAAGGCATTAACTCTAAGAAGACTTAAAGTTAGTTATTCTACAATGTAATTTTCATGTGCCTATACTTTGTTGTCAACCCAAATGGACACAGGCTCCATATGTTGTTCCTTAAAATGAAAACATGATTAAGCAAAACTAAAAATTGCTTACTGCATTGTCTCTAAATGTTCTTTTCTTAATGTGCATATTAATGGTGAAAAACAATATAGATTCTGGATATGTGGTATTTCTTTCCAGTGTTACATTTTTCTGAAAGCTACTTATCCTACTAAGTGTTTATTTACAAAACATTTGTGTTTCAGCCTGGCTGGTGTGGCTCAGTGGATTGAGTGACAGCCTGCAAACCAAAGGGTTGCCAGTTCAATTCCCGTTCAGGGTACATGCCAGGGTTGCAGGCCAGGTCCCCAATAGGGGGTGCTCAAGAGGTAACCACACACTGATGTGTCCCTCTCTTTCTCCCTCCCTTCCCCTCTCTCTAAAAATAAATAAGTAAAATCTTTAAAAAAAACGTGTTTAGAGTAAAAAGTAGGAAATGTATTGGGTTGGCCAAAAAGTCTGTTACTTTTTTCCATAAAATGAAAGACACATTTTTCACTTTTACCAGTAACTTTACTGGGACATTAAAAAAAAAATTTAGAGAGAGGGGAAAGTAAGGAGAAAGAGGGAGTGAAACATCAAAGTGCGGTTGCCCCTCATGCGCCCCCTACTGGGGACCTGGCCTGCAACTCAGGCATGTGCCCTGACTGGGAATTGAACTGGTGACCTTTTGATTTGCAGGCTGATACTCAATCCACTGAGCCACACCAGCAAGGACTGATTTGGATATTTTTAGTACGCCAGCTATCTTCCACATGGTAGAATGTTGATTGTTCTCAATTAATGTCTCCACATATTTGTTTGCTGTGAACTTTAACTGGTCTACCTGACCGTGAAGCATGGTCCAGGGAAAACAAACTTCAAAAACCACTTCTCACATGTTCAATCATTCACAGTACCTTCTCCATACACTACACAATCTTTTTTTTCCATTTTGGTTGCATTTTTACCTTTCTTGAAGTAATGAAGCATAATATACCAAAAAAAGTTGCATCTTTTCTTCCATCTTCAATATTAAACTGGCTACACAAAAATTCATCAATCTTGGGTAAGTTTTTAAAATGCTTTAAAATTTAACTTTTATTGCATTTTTCTCATCACATTTAGTCCCCTTATATCCCCTGGGCACAGCATTCACCACACTGTTGTTCATGTCCAAGAGTGCTTTTTCCTTACTGCTCAATCCCTCCACCTTTTCACCTCCCCTCACTACCTGTCATCCTGCTCTCCATCTATGAGTCTGTCCCCATTTTCCTTGTTAGTTCAGTTTTTTTATTAGATTCCACATGAGTGAAATCATATGGTATTTGTCTTTCTCTGATTGGCTTATGTCACTTAGCATAATGTTTTCCAGGTCCATCCATACTATCGCAAAGGGTAAAATTTTCTTTTTTAATGGCTGAGTAGTATTCCATTGTGTAAATATCCCACAGTTGTTTTATTCACTCATCTACTGATGGATGCTTGGGCTGCTTCCATATATTGGTAATCGTAAATAATGCTGCCATGAACATAGGGGTGCTTATATTCTTTTGAATTAGTGTTTTGGGTTCCTTTGGATATATTCCCAGAAGTGGGATCGCTGGGTTGAAAAGCAGATCTGTTTTTAATATTTGGCGGTATCTCCACTCTGCTTTCCACAGTGGTTGCACCAATATGTATTCCCACCAACAGTGCAAAAGGGTTCCTCTTTCTCCACATCCTCACTAACACTTTTTGTTTGTTGATTTATTGATAACAGCCATTCTGACAGGTGTGAGATGATATCTCATTGTGGTTTTATTTTTTTATAATTATTATTTATTGATAATGCTACTACAGTTGTCTTGATTTTTCCCCTTTGACCCCCTCCAGCCAGCACCACCTACTCCCTCAGGAAATGCTCCCAAAATTGTTCATGTTCACGGGTCATTCGTATAAGTTCTTTGGTTGCTCCATTTCCTATATTGTACTTTACATCCCCATGGCTATTCTGTTAACTACCTATTTGTACTTCTCAATCCCCTAACCTCTTCACCCATTCCCCCACACCCCCTCCAATCTGGCAAACATCAAAACGCTCTTTGTATCCATGATTCTGTCTGTCTTCCTGTTTGCTTAGTTTGTTTTTTGATTCAATTGTTGATAGATTTTTATTTATTACCATTTTGATCTTTTTCTTTTTCTTAAATAAGTCTCTTTAACATTTCATATAATAATGGTTTGGTGATGATAAACTCCTTTTGTTTTTTCTTGTCTGGGAAGCTCTTTATCTGCCCTTTGATTCTAAATAATAGCTCTGCTGGGTAGAGCAATCTTGGATACCATGTCCCTGTTTTTCATGACTTTGAGTATTTCTTGCTAAGCCCTTCTAGACTGCAAAGTTCTTTTGAGAAATCAGCTGAGTCTTACAGGAACTCCTTTGCAGGTAACTCTCTGCTTTCTTCTTGCTGCTTTTAAGATTTTCTCTTTATCTTTAACCTGTGGCAGTTTAATTGATTTGTCTTGGGGTGGGTATCTTTGCATCCATCTTGTTTGGGACTCTCTGTGCTTCCTCGACTTGCATGTCTACTTCCTTCACCAAATTATGGAAGTTTTCTTTCATTATATTTTCAAATAGGTTTCCAATTTCTTGTTCTTTCTCTTCTCCTTCTGGGACCCCTATAATGTGAATGTTGGATGGACCTCTAGAAGTTGTTCTAGAGGCTGCTTATACTGTCTTCAATTTTTGGATTCTTTTTTCTTCTTGTTCTGATCAGTTGTTTTGCTTCCTTATGTTCCAAATAATTGATTTGATTCCTGGCTTCATCCCTTCTACTGCTGTTTCCCTGTAAATTGTTCTTTATTTCAATTAGTGTACCCTTTGTTTCTAACTGGATCTTTTTTATGCTCTTGAGGTCCTCACTAAGTTCCTGGAGCATCCTTATAACCAGTGTTCTGAACGCTGCATCTGACAGATTGTTTATTTCCATTTTGTTTAGTTCTTTTTCTTGAGTTTTGATCTGTTCTTTCATTTGGGCCATGTTCCTTTGTCTCCTCATTTTGGCAGCCTCCCTGTGTTTGTTTCTATGTATTAGAGGTAGAGCTGCTTTGACTCTGTGTTTTGGTAGTGTGGCCTAATGTAATAGGTGTTCTGTAGGGTCCAGTGACACAGCCTCCCCTGTCACCCAAGCCTGGTACTCAAGATGTGACCTTCATGTGGGCTGAGTATACCTTCATCTTGTAGTTGAGCCTTTGTTGCTGTTGGTAGGTGAATAGGAGGGATATATCTTGGCCAGTCAGTTGCAAGGACTGGTAGTGACCACTGACCACCAACCTCCACCGTCTGTGGAGTATCAGCTGTGCAGGAGCATGGTGGTGGTCCTCTGACATGGTCTGTAGCTGTCCATTGGGTGCACTGGTCCTGGAGTTTCCCAGGTGGTGCAGACCAAGGTCAGCTCACACCTGTGTTTTGTCCGGGTCACCCTTCCTGAGCTATAAAGGAACCTGAGATGGCTGCTACTTGTGCTAGACTTGGAGATTCCCGGGTAAAGCCAAACTATGAAACTAGGCTGGCTGCTCCTAGTTTGATAGGATTTAGGAAGTTGTGAAGCATAAGCCAAACCAACTATTCTTATGTAAAAGTAGCATGGGTGGACCCGTAAGTTGAGTGGGGTGAAGTCTGTGGGGCTCTCCAAGGTGGTTCAAACAGTGTTAGCCAGATTGATGGAGTCTCAGATAAGGCACCAACCTGCAGCTCTGTGTGTGTGTGGGGGAGACTTTGGAAAAGGGACAATGGCCTCTGCTCACCTTGATCTCAGACACTTAGTTTCTCCCTGTATACCACTAGTACCTTTCAAGCTGCTACCCCAATGCTGGAGCTCAGAGGGAGTGAGTGCGAACAGGGGAGTCTATGTGTGAGTTCTTTAAGAGGAACTACTTGGGGTTCCAGAAGTTTCTTTCACTGACTTTACTCCCACTGGTATTTGCAGCCAGAATTTGTGGGGACTTATATTTTTGGCTCTGGAACCCTTGCCTGGGGGGGCCTGGTGTGGGGCTGGGACTCCTCATTCCTGATATCTCCCTCCCAAATTTTTATCCACCACACGTGGGTGAGGGACCAGCCTATTCCGCATCTGCACCCCTCCTACCAATCTGGATGGATGTGGTTTCTTTAATTCTGTACTTGTCAAACTTCCATTCAATTCTATTTCTGATGGTTCTGAGTGATGGTTGTTCTATATTTTAGTTGTAATTTTGCTGTGGTTGTGCAAAAAGGTGAGCCATGTCTGCCTACACCACTATCTTGACCAGAAGTCCCTCATTGTGGTTTTAATTTGCATCTTTCTGATGATTAGTGACATTGAGAATCTTTTCATATGTCTATTGGCTATCTGTATGTCCCCTTTGGAGAAATGTCTATTTAGGTCCTTTGCTCATTTTTTAAATTTGGGTTGTTTTTTTGTTGCTGTTTTTTAAGTTTGTCATACATTTTGGATAGTAACCCTTTACCAGGTTTATCAGTGAATATGTCTCCCATTCTGTGGGCTGTCATTTTATTTTGTTGATGATTTCCTTTGCTGTACAAAAACTTTTTATTTTGAAGTAGTCCCATCTGTTTATTTTTTTCTTTTGTTTCCCTTGCTGGGGAGATCTTCTGATAAAATATTGCTACAAGCAATGTCTGAGATTTTGCTGTTTTCTTGTACAATTTTTACGGTTTTGGGTCTAACATTTGTCTTTGATCCATTTTGAATTTATTCTTGTGTGCAGTGTAATAAGATGGCCTAGTTTCACTTTTCTGCATGTATCTGTCCAATTTTTCCAATAGCACTTACTGAATAAACTATCTTTAGCCCATTGTATGTAACTGCTTCCTCTAACATTAATTGACTATAAAGGTGTAGGTTTATTTTTGGGCTGTCTATTCTGTTCCATTGATCTATGTGTCATTTTTTATGAGCGTACCATGCTGTTTTGATTACTATGGACTCATAGTATAGTTTGATACTAGGCAGCATCATTCCTTCAACTTTGTTCTTTTTCAGGATTGGCATTGCTATTCAGGGCCTTTTGAGGTTCCACATAAATTTTTTAAATATTTGTTCTAGTTCTGTGAAATATGTCACTGGAATCTTGATAGGAATTGCATTCAATCTATAGATTGCTCTGAGAAGTATGGACATTTTAATGATGTTAATTCTTCCTATCCGTGAGCACGGTATATGCTTCTACTTATTTGTATTTTATTCTATTTCTTTCTTCAGTGTCTTAAAATTTTCTGAGTACCAATCTTTTAATGTAAACCTTGGTTATGTTTATTTCTAGGTATTTTATTCATTTGTATCAATTGTGAATGATTGCTTTCTTAATTTCCCTTTCTCTTTGCTCACTATTGGCATATAAAAATACAACTGATTTTTGTGTATTAATTTTGTATCCTGATACTTTGCTGAATTCATTTATCAGTTCTAGTTGTTTCTTGGTGGAATCTTTGGAGTTTGCTATGTATAGTATCATGTCATCTGCAAATAATGACAGTTTTATTCTTCCTTTCCGGTTTGGATGCCTTTTATTTCTTTTGGTCTGATTGCTGTGGCTATCTTCAGCAATATTATTACATCTTCAATATTAAAATGGTTGCAGAAAATTTCATAAATTTTGATTATTTTTAAATGCATGCTGATATGACAACTGTCACAATGCAATCTTACAAAATTGTTTTGAATGAAATTCAAGACAACTAAATGCTACCAGAGCCATCTTACAGAAAAAAACAAATGAACTTTTTGGCCAACCTAACAGTAGCAGCAACACTAAGGTTCAAAGACTTCTTTATTGTTGGCATTTATTACATTTCAGTGGTTCCCAGGAAATGGAAATATCATCCTGAAAACGGGTGAAAGATAGGGTGAAGGATGGGATGAAACAGTAATATTTATTGCCTTGCTACTATGTAATGCCTAATGATTCTTTACATATAATATTTAATTTAGTCCTCATAGTAACAATCGTCACATAACTGTCAACCATTTACAGATGAAGAAATCAAAGCTCACCAAGACTTAGTAATCTGCCACACAACACTAGCTGCTATGTGCGCAGCCTAGAGCCAAACTCAAGACAAACTCTGCAGAGCCATCTGATGCCGAAGCCTGCGCACCGTTCTTACAGAACCCTGCCTCTAGAGGTACCCACTCAGCAAACCCAAGCTAAGAAAAGTTGTTAGCCCTGGCTGGGTCACTCAGTTGGTTGGAGTGTTGTCCCATATACCAAAAGGTTTGATCCCTGGTTGGGGTGCACATGGGGGGGGCAACCAATCAATGCTTCACTCTTACACTGATGTTTCTCTTTCTTTCTCTCCCCTCCTAAAAATCAATAAATATATCCTCAGGTAAGGACTTAAAAAAAAAAAAAAAGAAAGAAAGGTAGGTTGTTAAATGGGCCATTTATACTCCATCACTTAATTTCCATCACTTAATTTCTAGGAGAGCTTAACATGTCTAACTTTCCATGGACCCAGTCATAGCTGTGTACTACCAACACCCTTACCTGTGGACATAAAAAATGGGATGCGGAACTTTCCACTCAACACCCGTGCCCGCAGATTCTGCAGTGTGCTCCCATCAAATGGTAGGGCACCACACACAAGCACATAGAGGACGACTCCAAGGCTCTGCACCCCAAACAGAAAGTACATATAATTAATCACATCAGAGGAAACAAAAGAGGCCATTATAGTATGTGTCTGAAGATGATATGAGTCACGCAGAAGATAATGGAACAAACTTTTTATTCTTTTTTTTTTTAAATGAGAAATAATATGGGGCACTGTCAAGGCCAATCACCTTTAGAAAAGTTAACCTTCTTCTTTGCTTCCACACATTAATTTTGGGTAACATATCTAAAATTTCTCTCGGTATTCTTCCTCTAGGAAGAAGGCAAGTGGCAACAACAGAAAGAATCTCTGTTCTTGACAGGGGTACCATCCAAGTTTGCCCTTGGTGTTTTCCTTTTACACATGCGAATGGGGAGTTTGAAATCCGTGTCTCGATCCTGCTGGGGGGGAAAGACTGCACAAAGAACTGGGAATTCAATGAACAGGTGAGCAAGGCTGCAATTCACAAGCAGCATATGGGGTTGTTCAGGATGAGGTGACTACTGCTACGGGGCCTGAGAGAAGGCAGTCACATACCCAGATATCCACTTTGGGCCCATCATACTCCTTTCCTTCAAAGAGCTCAGGGGCAGCATAGGGAGGACTTCCACACCACGTCTTCAGCAGCTGCCCCGGGGTGAAATGGTTGCTGAAGCCAAAATCTAGAAAGGCAAATGGATATAACTCATGTTATCTGAACTTGGAAAATACTAGCTTGTAGGCACAACAACAAAGGTTCTGGATCATTATGTTTGAATATCCAACGTAAGAAGACAACATTTAGAAATTATACAACCAGCCCCTTAGACGTAAAATAACAGCGAAACAGACACAGATGAGCTCAAATGCAAAAGACATCCGGTTAACTAAAAGTACACAAAACTAGTTTATGACAGCAAAATAAGCACTGTTCCCTTCAAAAACTGAGGCTTAGTGAGACAAGCAGTACTTGTTCCTTCAAGAACAAAAATAAAATTGGATAATGATTGATGTTAAGACAACATCAGAATCATAAATACATACAAGTTTACTCAACTGGAATCAAAATTTTCATATTACTTTTACTTCTTATGGTAAATGTATTTATGACACTGACTTGAAAAATCATACAAAATGACATTATTATTATTAAGGTTGCTTATTCAAAATAAAGACAATTGCTGTTTTATAAGTATTTTTATGTGTAAAATATTTACATGAACAACTCATACGTACAACAGGCTGGAACTCCCTCCTGCCCTGGATCTACCACATTCCCTGTGGTCACAAGTATCTGAAAATGCTCAGCACCTCCCTACTGTCTGAAATTCTTTTCTCCCCTTCCTAGTTTTATTCTCATTGACAACTGTCTCCTTTTGCTATTTGGTTTCCTTCTTTCTACTATCTACAGGTGTCTTTTAGGAAGGCAATGTGCTGATTTTCACTGTCTCCTTGCTTTCCAATTTTTCTCAGGGCTTAACTCTTCTAGTCCCACTATAATTTGCTTGATAATAATTCTACAAATTTATCTCTCTGACTCTAATCTCAACTGTTAAGTTCTTGATATGAACTTCTAGTACTTGCCTGGAAAGGAACACCTCAAACTTACCATTTTCCAAAAGCAAATCTGCTCTTCAAGTGATAATGCCATGGTCACTAATGGTGTCACCATCTCAGTTACTAGAAGTACTGGAGTTATCTTTTCTTCCTTCCTCACTTCCCATTTCCAACTGGTAAAACTTAACTGCTTCTACCCTGTAAATTGCTTTACATCTATCTCATTTCTCTTTATAGTCCTACCATCTCAGTTCATACTCTTTATCATCTCTGACACTGATTAATGCTATTGCTTATTACCTATACCTATTATTCTCTCTAAGCCATCCATTCATTGCACAGTGAATGCTACACAAATTGCCCTGTGTTACCACCTTGTTGAAAAACATGTGGTGGCCCCCTTCTGCTTAAAGAAGAGTTAGCATTGTCATTTACAGTCTCTCATAACTCAACTCCATCCTACCTTTCCAACTTAGCCCTGGCCATTTTAGCATTAATAAACTACTCACATCCTGTGTTTACGTGCCTCACTTACACTATTTCCTCTCTGGCCCATGCCCTCTCCTTTCCTTTCCAAATATGAAATATCACTCTGTTTCAAGGACCAGTCAAATATTACTTCCTGTAGGAAACCTTAACTGATTTCCACCACAAAAAAACCATGTCAGTGGTTTCTTCCCCTGTGCTTCCAGTCCTCTGTTTATCCCTCTACCACCCAATCACAACTCTACCTTATGTTATACTTAGTTGTATTACGTGTTTATTCCCTCCACTTGTCAGTAAAGGGGAGGCATATCATTTTTTTTATACTGACCTCCACACAGTATTCCCATACATAGCAGGGACTCAAGAAAGGGTCACAGAATTAAACTGTAATAAGATAACTGGGCCAATCCTCTTATCACCTCCTGGCTAGTAGAACCTTGTCATACTGACAATGGCAGCTGGCCAGCTACTACAGCCTCTACCTCCTAACTCTCCCTCCTAAATTTCTAAAATTAATGATTACAAGGGGCTTAGAGGTCAGGACTATCATTAGAATCTCATAATACCTACTATGAGAAATTAAATGTCATTCTTCAATGGAAAATATATGCCTCTTCTGTCCAGAAGAGGCCAAGCAATGAATTAAAACCAGCTGACTTTAAATTTTCCTAACAAGTAACTTAATATACATAGAAATTTTCTCATTTTGAATCACAAATGCTTTATCTACCACCAATAACCTTTCTACCATTTTACACTGTTGGGGAGGGGAAGACACAAAGTTAACAGCATAAGCTTGTATATTCTACCTACCAAACAGGAAATCTTTACAAAGAAAATATTGTCAAAGGGAACTACCTTCAGCTATGGCTATAGGCTTAGATTGCCATTAGGTGTTTATAAGAGAAATGAGTATGCAAGAATGAATGATATCATTAGGACTTGACAATTAGAGAGAGCCACATCTGAGGAAGCACCTGCTTTCACAGCATGTCACAGCCAAACACCTGGTATCCACAGCTAGACCAATGGAACAATCAATAGCAAAATTTCAGTAAGATTCAACAACAAATCCTCTACCCCCTTTGCTCTTATTTCTGATTACATACCAAGAAAAAAAATCTTCTAATCCTGCAAACCTGTCCAAGGGTCTCCTATAATCATTCAAGTATTGTTCTTATTCCTGACTCTAAAGGTACTGCACATATAGACAAAATCTGCTTCTCTCGGCCTACTATGACACTTTTCTCCCATTAAGACCAGCTTCCGCCAATGAGTGATCCTGGGATATCTCCATTCATTCTCTAATGTACCAAACCTAACAGGATACACCCACCTCCCACTTCAGTGTACATATTACTATGAATTGACAGGTTTATTAAAAGTATACTGTTCTTTTACCTTTAGTACTAGTGTCTCCTCACCAGTATTTCACATTTATTTTCAATATTTCTGTGTAGCTTGTTAAAATTCTGGCTAAATCATCATCAATGTAGCTGTAACATAATTTATTTCCTCAAAATTTAAATTATGGATGTAGGAGAAACCTCAAATTATTAACATATACTAAATCTGGAAGTCATTTTGCAAGTTCAACTCCTTCTAATCAACACTTCAGGGACTGAATAATTAGGGTGGGAAGAGTGTCTCCTTTTTATTCTCTCAACTGTTTCCCCTTGGGATCATTTTGCCACACATTTTAAGAAGACTAGAAGGAAAAATAAAAGCAGTTAAAAGTCAGGCCACTATATTTTGGGGTTTGTTGATAGTTTAGGGAAGTACATGGGAAATGCTACCAGGATACGTGGAAGGATGTTAGATGGAATGGAGCAAGTGCGGAATAGACAGACATGAAACAGAATTACTAAGACTTCTGTTGGTTTTTAGTTATCTACACATAGAGACAACTGAAAAAACTGCAAGATGACCCAACTTGGAAGAGAAAATGATCATAAAAAATGTAAAGTAATGAGTAAAATGAACGAGGAAGAATTCTTGCTGGCTTGGGTCAGAAATGCCAAAGCAGCAGGGAAACAAGAGCTTTCAGAACTGAAGTTTGCTCAGTTACCTTGAACCTAGAAAACCATAATTTCATTTTGGTTTTGGCACTGGAGCTGTTCTTATTCATAATGTCTTATATTACTTACTAAAGCCTTTTATTCCTAATGCGTCTTTCATGATCTCTTAACAGGTCCCTCCATATCCTTCACTCAAAATACAATATGTACATATGGAAACATTCCAACGGGTATAGCAACATGTTGATTCCTATGAAAGAACCAAAGGCTGACAATATATGCTCCTATGGAAGAACTTGGTTGAATAGCTAGGATCTGAGGAGGCAGAGGGGAAAGTGAAAGGGTATTCTGAACAATGGCTGGGGGACAGCACCGCAAAGACATATCACTTGGAACTAGTGTGCTAACTTCAGTCAACAATAACGAGACTGCCCTGGGTATGATGTGGGGTTTGCAGAAGTATGTGGCAAGAAATAAGACTGCATAGTAGCATCAACACACTATAGCTTTAAATTATAAAACAAGAGCCTTAGACTTCATTCTGTGAACCAGTGTTTTTCTTTCCTTCCTTTTCTTCTTTTCAAAAAATGCAAAAGTTTTATTAGACTTCAGCCCTGACTTGGGTGGCTCAGTGGGTTGGGTGTCGTCCTGCAAACAGAAAGGTTTCTACTTCAATTCCTGGTCAGGACACATGCCTGGGTTGTAGACCAGGTCCCTGGCTGGGGGTGTGTGAGAGGCAACTGATTGATGTTTCTCTCACGTATTGATGTTTTCTTGTCCTCTCTTTCTCCTTGCCTTCCCCTCTCTCTAAAAAAAAAATGAATAAATCTTAAAAAAAATTTTATTAGACATCAGATACAATAATTGATTATGGATCACCTATAGTTCATCACACAGTCTCACAGTCTACTCATGACCTGCTTTATATTTAGACTTTTTCTACAGTCTTATTGAGATACATTTCACATCGCATAAAATCTACCCATTTAAAGTACACTGTTCAACGGTATTTTGTATATTCATAGAGTTCTACAACAATCACCTCAATTATTTTTAGAACATTTTCCTCACCACCACCCCAAAAAACTCCAAGCCAATTAGCAGTCACTCTCCACTTCCCCTCCTCAACTTTTCCACAAATGCCCAGCCCTAGGCAACCCCAGTTAACTTTCCATCTCTATGAATTTCTCTATTCTGAATAATTCTATAAATCATACCATATGTAATCTTTGTGACTGTCTTCTTTCACCATGTTGTAGCACTTATCAGTAGTTCCTTTTTTATTGCTGAATAATAGCCCATGGTGTGGATGTACCACATTTATTTATTTAACCATTCATCAGCTGATGAACATTTAGATTGTTTCTACTTTTCAATATTATGAGTAATGCTGCTATGAACAGTCATGTAAGTTTTTTTGTGGATGTATGTTTTAATTTCTTGAGTATATACCTAGGTGTGAAATTACTGGATCATATGGCATGGTAACTCCATGTTTAACTTTTTGAGGAACTGCCAAAACTGTTGGCCAAAGTATGTGTGCCACTTTATAGTCCAACCAACAAGGCACAAAGGTTCCAGTTCCTCCACATCATTATTGGTTTTGTTTCATTATAGTCATCTTAACAGGGTAACACAGTATCTAACTATGGATTTGATTTGCATTTCTCACTGGCCATTTGTACATCTTCTTTGGATAAATGTTTATTCAAATATTTTGCCCATTTAAAAACTGGGTTGTCTTATTATTGAGTTATAAGAATTCCTTATATACAAGTCTATTGATATCATTTGCAAATATTTTCTCCCATTTTGTGGATTATCTTTTCACTTTCTTGATTGTGTCCTTCACTGTACAAAAGCTTTTGATTTTGATGAAGTTCCATTTTATCTCAATGTTCTTTTGTCATTTATGCTTTTGGTGTCATATCTAAGGAAACCACTGCCTAAACCAAGATTACGAAGATTCACCCCTATGTTTTCTCCTAGTAGTTATTTTCAGTAATGCAATAAGCATTCCTGAACCTACCACATAAATAAAAATACTACTATTCTGGTAACTACTTACATCTAACCATTGTCACCACCCATCCCATCCCCTTGTTTTCTCTCCATTGATTTTCAACCCTGTTTGTACATCAAAATCACTGGTGTCATTTGAAAATGAATTTAGAATGATCCATAAACCTTAGAACTACTAAATCTTCTAGAAATAATTAAAAAATAGTGCTCTCATTCTTTTTTTTCTTTTTAATCTTCACTCAAGGATATGTTTATGGATTTGAGAGAGACAGAGAGAGAAAAACATCGATGTGAGAGAGAAATATCAACTGGCTGCCTCCTACAGGAGCCCTGACTGGGGATCAAACTTGCAACCCAGGTATGTACCTTGACCAGGAATCAAATCCGCAACTTTTCGATGTACAAAATGATGCCACAAACTGAGGTGGCTCTGACCAACTGAGCCACCTGGCCAAGGCTCCTGGAAATAATATACATGTGAATATAAACAAGCAAACAAAACATAATCCTTTCTGAAGAGGTTTGAGAACCACTCTTACAGGCAGTGAGTAGGTGTCAAAAGTTTCCGAACAGGCAGGTGATGTACTAAAATTAACTTGAAAGCAAGACTAGATTCCATGTGCAGTGAAGCTGAAGGCCTGTGATAAAGCAGGGATAATTAAAATGAGAAGGGCAATTTGAACTTTGAAGGAAGAGTGAGCAGTACGTGAGGAGAGACTGAACATATGGCTTGGACAAAAGGGGAAAGGAGGAGGTGTGACCACAGATGTCTGCACAGATGAAGGACAGCAGAAGGTGGTTTGAGAAGAAGAAAAGTTTTTTTGTTATGCCTTGAATTGAAGAGGGTAAGAACAAATTCAAGGGAAGATGTTTTGTGTAACTGAACAATGAATGATCAAAATTTTTTTCTGATAAAATAAGTAGAGAAGAAGAAATGGCTGTAAATTAAGGCTTAGCAAACATCCGAAGGTAGTTCTTATTTCACAGGTGCAGGAACAGAAAGAAAGTGTGGCAAAAAAGGAGAAAGACAGGGTGATTTTCTTCTTAAAGAAAGAAAATTAGAAAAATATTATCAGAAGGAAGCTGGGAGAAGAGAAAATCATTTCAAAGAAGGAAAATATGGTCTGTAATAGTCACAGACTATCATCCAAGTGCAATACTCTACTACTTTTATCTGAGGTAAAACTACGCTATAATTACTCTAGATGAGAAATGGTATAATTTCCCCCTATAATTTTTGTTAGTTTGTTGTAAAACTATGCTAAGTCATAGGAAGGGACTATGAACATAATCCAGATTTATTCTAAATCATCTAAAATGTAAACACTGAATAAAACATG
Source organism: Anoura caudifer (assembly GCA_004027475.1). NCBI lineage: Eukaryota > Metazoa > Chordata > Mammalia > Chiroptera > Phyllostomidae > Anoura > Anoura caudifer. The sequence goes on along the minus strand of PVKU01002027.1, from coordinate 35,323 downwards.
GCACTTCTTACCATGTCTGATGATAACCGGTAAATAATAATTCTGAAGTATTAGTAAACTCATTCAGAGTACTTAGAAATGAACATGGCCATGCAGCTGAGTAACAAGAATGCTGAAGGGAACCAGGTATCCTGGGAGGACCTAAAACTGGATTATCCTTGATTCAGCTCTCAGTACAGCAATTTTCCCATCTGTGCAGCACTTTGAATGATGTGGAATAAAATAAATAGATATTTTTTAAAGCACATTCAAATGCTGTGTTCTTGTGCCTTGTATGTATTACCTCATTGAGATAAGCATTATTTTATTTTTATTTTATGTCTGGAAAAGTGAGGTTCATTAAGCAATATGCACAAATTTGAAGGGAAAAAAACAACTAAGAGCAAAGCCCAGCCTATGTCAACCTGGATGCCCTGAAGGCCACTGGGTTCATGAAAGTCATATGTGTTTATAATGACGTAAAGATCAATCCCATAACTAATTTTATATAACTTCCAAATTCCTGGATTATTATAGCCTACTGTTTTTCATTTTGTTCTTGACTATCAACCTTCTGTTCTGCTTATGTAATTCCCAAAGGAATATAGTGTTTAAGGAATACTATGTGTTTATATGTTTCTCTAAAAACAGTGCATTGAGAAGAATGGTAAGCACTGTGTATCAGTGGGAAAAGAATACATTTTTCAAGAGTTGGCATAAGGACAACGGGTTTTCCACATGGAAAAAAATTAAATAGGACACCCTCCTCACACTATATATCCTAAAATCACTTCCAAGTAGATCACAGACTTAATGTAAAAGGTAAAACTATAACATTTTCATAAAATAGTAAAGGAGAGTATCTTTATAGCCTCAGGGGATGGGAGCATTTCTTTACCAAGAGATTCAAAGCACTGCTGTTTTCCTCCCTGGCTGCTCGAAGATTAGCTGCCATCATGAATGACACAGCAACTATCTGGACCAGCAAGTTCATGACCAACTGCTACTTCAGTAGAAACAAATGATTGTTGACATTCTTCACCCTAAGGAGGCAACAGTACTGAAGACAGAAAATCAAGAAAAGCTAGCCAAAATGTGTAAGACCACCAAATGTCATCTTTGTGTTTGAGTTCAGAACCTATTTTGGTTGTGGCAAGACAATTGGCTTTGGCATGACTTATGATTCTCTGAATTACACAAAGAAAAATGAATCAAAACATACACTTGCAAGACATGACCTATATGAGATGAATACCTCAAGAAGACAGAGAAAGGCATGCAAGAACAGAATGAAGACAGTCAGGGGGCCTGCAGAATGTTGATGCTGGCAAAAAGAAATGAAGTGTCTGGCAGTGAGCTGGAGATTGAACAACAGAAAGAGTAAAGATTCTTCACAGATATCTGTGGTGATTATGCAGATTTTTCATGAAAGGATTAATGAACCAAGAACTTTAAAAAAATCCAAAGCATTAATTTTAAAGAAAAAGTGGTAAATTTTATTAAACTTACACCAAAACTTCTATTCATTTAAACACATTTTTTTCATTGCTTTTAGAGAGAGAAAGGAAGGGAGAGACACACTGATGAGAAGGAGAAGCACTGACTGGTTGCTTCCCACAAGCACCTGGACTGGGGACTGAACTCACAACTCAGGTATGTCTCCTAACTGGGAATTGAACCCTCAACCTTTCAGTTATAGGGTGATACTCCAACCAACTGAGTCACACCAGCCAGGGCCATTTTAAAAGGGTGGATTAAGTGCAGGCCTACAAACCAAAGGGCTGCGAGTTTGATTCCCAGTCAGGGCACATGCCTGGATTGCGGACCTGGTCCACTAAGAGGCAACCACACACTGATGTTTCTCTCCCTCTCTTTCTCCTTCCCTTCCCCTCTCTCTAAAAATAAATTAATTAATTCTTTTAAAAAAGGGTAAAATGAGAAATCCCAATCAGAGAAAATATTTATATACGTAAAACAAAAGATTCATAACCTTACTACTAAAACAAAACTCCTATAAATCAATAAGACATACAACACTGTAGGAAAATGGGCATAAGACTTATTTAAGCAGATACTTCACAAAAAAAGGCCAACAGACAGGAAAAGAAGCTCACCAACCTATTATTAAAGAGAAAAACTAAACCACAATGTGATAACCATCACAAATTCACCAGACTGATAAAAATCCCAAAGTATAATAATACCCAATACTGAGGAAGACATGCAGAAATGAGAACACTCACATAGGCCAGACACTAGGTTTCACATTCTCAAGTACAAGCTGAAAATAGACATTACTGTAAGAACCGCAAATTTACTCTTAGGTTTACACTCTTAAATGTTTAAGAATCAATATTAATGTTCAAGAATGTAACAGGATAAATATTTAAGAATGTTTTGCAGCTGTCAGTAAGAGTTCCAAAGTGAAAGCAATCCAAACAGCCATCAACAGATACAATGAAGAAATAATTGTGGTATACTGACATCACAGAATACTATATAGAAATAAAAGTGAATAAATCACAGCTATACAAACATGGATAAAGTTCACACACAGTGCTGTCTGAAATAAGACACAAAATAGTATATTCAGCATGACTTCATTTACATATAGTTCAAAAACAAACTACATTAAAAATGGGCCATTGCACATTATGTTCAATATAAAAGGCAACCCTTGGAACAACACTCCTGAGGGATGCATTACACAGGTGGTAAAACTACTTTAAAAAAACCCCTTTAAGTAAGGCAAGTAAGTAATTAACATGAAAACCGAGACAGTGATTACCTCTTGGGGGAAGAATGAAGTTGTGATGGGGCAGGGGGGTGCAGTCTGGGCTGATGAAATTACTCTTTCTTGATATTAGTGGTAACTGCACAGGTGTCTGCCTTATAGCGATTCATTAAAGTGTGCATATATAGTTAAGGCACATTTCTGTGTATATCTCATAATAAGCGATGGGAGAGAGAAAAGAATGGGTTCTTTTCTATTCTCCCTTCTATTTCTTGCTGTTTGGAGACATTCACTGAGATCTAAGCTCTATTATAGGGCTTGGGAGGGCAGGTGTCAGGCTGTTTCTCTCACTACTGATTTCCTGGTGCTCAGAAAAATGCTTTGTAGAAGAGAAGGCATTCAATAAATATCTTACAAATGACTCACTAACTAAAAACAGAGAGGGAGGGAGAAAAAGAGGAAAGAGAGGTATTTCCAAAAAGGAAATAAATGTATGAGAACTTAGAGCAGCCCTTAGTGAAGAGTTAGGAGGGTAGGAACTGGGAGCGTCCAGCTAAGACAGGGATCCCACTGAAGTTTTTGTTGCAAACAGCAATAATCCTATATAAAAAACAGCAAACTAGAGATGTTATATACAATGATAAAATCTACTTTTAACTGGAATTAAATACAATTTAAAAGAAGTATATATTTTAATGATACGTATAATTACGGTCATAATGGCAATTATATATAAATGATAAATAGTTCACAACATTAAAATATTAGTATTACTCTTATAATAAAATAACCATTTTTCAATAAACTCATATTAAACTCATAACATACATATGTTATGGTCTGAATGTTCGCATCCTCCCGCCCCCGTTCGTAAGTTGAAACCCTAATGCCCCAAATGAATTAGAAGATGGGACCTTTGGGAGATGATTAGGTCATGAGAGTGTGCCCTCACAAATGAAATTAGTGCCCTTATAGAAGAAGCTCTAGAGAGATCGCTAGTTTTTTTCCACTGCATGAGGTTAGTGAGCAGGTGCTGGCTCTTAACAGGAAGACAGCCCTTATCAAAAGGCAAGCTTGCTGGAGTCATAATCTTGAAATTCCCAGCCTCCAGAACAGCAAGCAATAAATTTCTGTTGTTTTTAAGCTACCCAGTCTGTGTTACTTTGCTACAGCAGCCTGACTGGACTAGACACATTACTTTAAATAATTTAAAAGTTACTTTTGTGTATAATGTCACTGTCTCCCCTAACTGAACAAGAGCCGCTAACAAAAAGATTTAGATTTCCCTTCTTCTTCGTTAGTATGCCCAACTTAAGGTACACAGGCTTGATAAACAAGCATATCAAAAAACATGCATGACAAGAAAAAGGAGGAAAAATACCCAAACCCTGGATAGCAAAACAACAACAAAAGAACAACAAAAACCCCTGGGTAACTAAGAGTTGACACAATTTTGGCAAACCTTTCAGATAAATAATATTAACTCTCCCCTAACTTTCTATAAAACATATTTTTATTACATCTTTTAATTACTCAAATCTGACAGATAACAAGCCAGTGGACAAAGCCTAATTGATTCTTCAAAACCTTACACACTTTGTATTCAGTAACCATCATCTTTTAGTTTTCCAGAGCTAACATCATCCAAAAGAATACTAGAGTGCTGTGTTACATCAGCTCATGTCAGCCTGGGATCATTCAAATTAGGGGACACAAAATAAACTACACTATCGTAAGCTAAAATTCAAGTTCACGTGGCTCACAAAGAAGAGCAGTGTTAAGCTGGACATTGGTGCAATGTAAAAGATAAAACAGAAGAGTGACAACTTCAGTGTAAGTAAGAAACAAGGAAAAACTCCAGGAACTTAAGGCAAACAACAGATTCAGTGTATGTTCAAAATGTTAAGTAAATATACTTTGTAGTTCTGAAGCACACTAACAAATGTCAAAGAAAGGAGGGGAGAGTGACAACAGTAAAGCCCTATAGAGAATTTCTGTGCTCTTATAACATTACAGTATATCTGCTAAGGAGTTAATATCCCCCCTAAATTATAAAAAAGTTATACAACTCAACATCAAAACAACAATCCAATTAAAAGATTGGCAGAGGACCTGAACAGACATTTCTCCAAAGAGGACACACAGATGACCAACAGACATATGAAAAGATGCTCAACATTACTAGATATCAGAGATGCAAATTAAAACCACAATGAAATATCATCTCACACCTGTCAGAATGGCTACCATTAAATAAACCAATAAGCAAGGATGTGGACCCTAATACACACTGTTGGTGGGAATGCAGACTGGTGCAACCACTGTGGAAAACAGTATGGAGGTTCCTGAAAAAATTAAAAATGAAACTGCCTTATGACCCAGTGAATTCCACTTCTGGGTATATATCTGAAGAAACCCAAAAAACTAATTCAAAAGGATATATTTCAAATTGTAACAGAAAAGGATATCTGTTCATTGCAGCATTATTTACAATAGTCAAGATATGGAAGCAACCCAAGTAACCATCAATACAAGGACAACTGGATAAAAAAGCTGGCTTATACATATACAATGAAATATTACTTGGCCATAAAGAAGAATGAAATCTTACTATTTGTGACAGCATGGATGGACGTAAAGGGTATTATGCCAAGTGAACTAACTCAGAGAAAAACAAATACTATGATTTCACTTATATGTGAAATCTAAAGAACAAAATAAATGAACAAATAAAACAGAAACAGGCTCACAGATACAGAGAACAGGCCAATAGTTGCTGGGGTTAGGGGGAGTTTTGGGGGCTGGGCAAAAGAGGTAAAGGGAATCCTGACTGCATCCTGCAAAGCAAACAGGTCACTGGTGCGATTCCCAGTCAGGGCACGGGACTGGGTTGTGGGCCAGGTCCTGGTCTGGGGCACATGAGAGGCAGCTGAGCAATGTTTTTCTCACACACAGATGATTTTCTCTCCTCCTCTTTCTCCCTCCCTTCCTCTCTCTCTAAAAAATAAATATAATAAATATAATCTCTAAAAAAAAGGTGAAAGGATTGACATTACAGACTGGTAGTTACAAAACAGTCACAGAATGTAAAATACAGCATAGGAAATATGGTCAATAATATTGTAATAACTCTGTATGGTATCTGGTGGGTACTTGAAATATTAAGGCAATCACTTTGCAATGATTATCTAACCACTATGCTGTACACCTGAAACTAACACAAAATAATATTGAATGTAAACTGTAACTGAAAAATAAAATAAAATAGTGATGAGGATGTAAAGTACAGGATAGAACATATAGTTAATAATAATATAATTAATTATATAGGTATCAGATGGGTAGTAGACTTATCAGGGTGATCACTTCAAAAGGTATATAAATATCTAATTACTATGTTGTACATCTGAAACTAATATAATAGTATAGTCAACTATAAATAAAAAATAAATTTAAAAAATATGGGATAAAATAAGTAAATTATAGCATATCTCCTTGATATGCAATCATGAAAAAGAATGATATGGAGCAGCATGGGGAAAATATTTGATATAATAGATAAAAACTGCACATAAAATTATATATATACTGACTATATTATATGTAGTCTCCCAAGTAATTATACTCCCATAATTATATGGGAGACTACATAGAAAAAAAAAGAAATGCATTCAAAATGATAACAAGTTTTAGATGTGGGATTCCAGTTTGAATATTTAAAAATCTTTTGTTTAAATTCCTATAGTATGCTATGTTATTCTATAAGAAAAGTTTAATTTAAACACTTTAAAATATCATCTTAAGTAAAAAGAACTAAAATACTGCATAGTTAGTTTCAGAAAATTCCAGGTAGGATGATGCCCCAAAAGATACTTTATATCTATTAGTTTATTTATTTGCAACAGGGAAGACTTATGACCTACAGATTCAACAATGAAATGACGAATAGTCTAAAGTTTACAGAAAAAAAAGGAGAAACAACAGAAAAAACTGGTTAAGATGAATAGTCACACCCATACTACAGAAGCCAGATGAGTGGAGTTGTTCTCTTTGTGAGGCATATAGTCATTCATTTCTCCACTCATAAATGGCTCCTCTCTTTTCCAACCCCCAATACCCTGGTTGGTTGGTTAGCATTTGTCTACAGGCTGAAATGGTATCTTACATCCCTTTCTCTTAATACAGAACAGAACAGCAGACACTAATTTGCACCACATGTCTTTCTTCTAGGGATGGTTGAAATACCAGAGCTTTACCATCAATTTTGAGAGTTGAAATTCTTTGTTCTAAGCAAGATCAGGAGCCTGAGGCTATACAGGGTAGTGATGTTTATCTCTGAAATAAAGTATGTCACCAGCAGGGCATGTTCATGTGGTCAGGGGAAACGGAAAAACGGGTGGCACTGATTTAAAAATCAGGACAACTGCAACAGGAAGTTTTCTTATTTGGCCCACCACTTTAGAGTGATACCCTTGACTTCTTTTTGGTTGACCAAGAAGCAATCCAAAACAGATGGAAAGAGATTAGGCACAGCCTGAAGCCAATTCCAATGTTCCACACTCTATGTTAAGGTAACACAATACATATACATTGCATGGTCAATCCCTCCAAAAATAGGTTGTGCTTCACCTCATTGTTGTTACAAGTAAATGCCTTGTAAGTAGAGGGGCAGAAGAAAAAAGTGAAGTGGGAAAATATTTATTTATTGTAAATAATCTCACCAGAAAACAATGTGACAAGATCCTTCATATTTTAAATCTGAAAACTTCTGAGGACTCAAAACCCCAACTACTACACTTGCAATTAGAGACAAAGACCAAGGACAGAAATAATTTTGGCCCTTGATTAATTTTTCAACAGATTAAGGGTTTGCGGGGTGGGGACAAACTTTCAGGTGTTCTTGACAAAAATGACTCAAAGACCCAAAGATCAACATCCATGTAAGAACACTATATAAATAGAATTTAAACTGTTTGGATCTCAAGGTTATACTAGCAATGAAGGATGAGTTTCAAAGTTCCCAGTAGTCACTGTTATTAGTTCACTCTTAAAAATGGGTCTTATGAAGTCCTTGGTGTTTAGCAATCACTTCAACCTGGCTGAACTTCCTGCTAGGAGCTAATAGAGAAGTAATGCCAAAAACTACTGACTCATATGACTCATAGCCTGAGCATTTATACACAAGAGTAAATTCCTTCATTGGTGGGGGTGGGGTTGGGGTGGGGAGGAGATCAAATAATCAGTGTATTTGATGGTTTGGAGGGGAGGTATTTGGTTTAGTTTAAGAAACCAGGGGAGGTCAGATTGGAAGAGGGGAGAGGGTAATATTCATGAAACTGAAAGAACATATCTACCTTTTTGGAAAGGTATGTCGAGAAGTATTATACTACTATTTTATTGCAGCTGTTGCTTTTATATGGTATATGGGGCTCCTCCACATCTGTCACTTAACGTTAGTGACATATATATTATATTATATATTATATATTATATATAATGTATATAATGATCACTATTTCTGTGGAAAATATAAGTTTCAAAACAAAAATGCTGGATCAGCATTACATTGGCATTTCAATGAATGACGTATTTTCTCTCAAAGCTTTAAAAAATACTTCAGCAGTTAGGATCACTGAACTCAGCTATTTTTAAATGAGGTAATAAACCAATCACTGCCACTCTACTATAGATAGCACTACTCCAACCCTTGTCATAAAAAAAAACAAAGTTCTCCCCAACACAGGATCTTTTCATCAAACTTACTATTGAGTAGGTATATAGGGAAAAGGTTGTAATGACATATTTTCTGTAACACCTGCAAACAATATTCTTTGGAATTCTTGAAAATATTATAGTCATGATTCTAAATCTTATCTGTTAGAGCAATAAAAAGTCAATCATTCAATCATGTAAATTTCTAATACTGATGTGACAACACTATAAAAAAATTTTAAGTGCCTCTAGACCAGTGGTGTCAAACTCATTTTCACCAGGAGCCACATGAGCCTTGTAGTTGCCTTCAAAGGGCCAAATGTAATTTCAACTCCCTAACTGTTAAGGAGTAGTTACATTTATACAGTCCTAAAATTATTCAGGCTTTTTGAAGGCAACCGTGAGGCTGATGTGGCCCCCAGTGAAAATGAGCTGGACACCCCTGCTCTAGACCATGATAAATCGAAGTCCCCTTAAATTCTCAATAGAAATTGAAGATAACAAATAGAAATACAGCATATAGGTAAAATAACAATAGTTTCCAAATCAAAAATTAATATTTATAGTCTTAAGACATGGTCTGCTTACCAAAAAGTAAGCAGAAGCCTACTTTTGGATCAAAGAAGGTATGATAATCATATATGAAGTTCTCACCCAGAAACTAAAAGTAGGTAAGAAAACAACATCCTCTTAGTTTAAAGCTAAATAGTTAATAAACTATTAGGTTAATAACATAAATATAACTCAAATGAGAGCAAACACTGAAAAGTAATCTACCTAAAAGGTAACATGTAAATGAGATAATAGGAGTAGGCACTCCCTAAGTTTTTGAGGGATCATTAACACCTCCTAGCACAAAGGTGAACTAGACTGACACAGTGTCTGGAGACACACATGCCCCATGCAGCAGTTAGTCTTGAGGGGAGGCTCACAGGATACAATCACACAACTAACTATATAACTACAACCATCGAATGAGTTTTAGGGAAGTTCAGGAGCAATTGGTATAGAATAGAGAAGAGGGGTTTTCCTGAAGAGGAGTCTACCAAGAGTTAGAGAATTTCTCAGTTAAGGTTATATTTGGGCTAGAATGTAAAGAAACGATAAACTATTTAATTGTACAAAGACTCAGTATTTTCCAAGTGTTTTGACTCACAACCTTCTTTCAAAGGAGTGTTTTATCTTAATAACCTCCTCCAAAAGAAATTTTTTTAATAATTTTATTTATTTTAGGATTTATGATAAAGATGTAACTTTAAGATTTTATTTTACATTAGTATATTATTAAAGATTGATTTAAAAGTGTTATAAATATTATTTAAGAAAAATTCATTTTTCCCACTTTACAAATGAGTCACTAATTTATTTAAATTATGTAAGAAAAAGTATTAATTTAAATTGATATGTCATGTTTAGTTTGGAAGCCACATATATATTAAGATTACAATACCTAAAATAGCCAAAAACTTTTCATAAGCTGGTATTTGGAATGCTTGCTTTTCTTAATTAAAAAAAAATTTATCTGGGTGTAAAGAACTCACACGACTCTACTCTAAGACAAGCAACCCAATTAAAAAATGGGCAAAGGACTTGAACAGATACTTCTCCAGGGAGGACATACAGAAGGTCCAGAGACATCTGAAAAGATGCTCAGTATCGCTAGCCATCTAGTGATACTAATTTGCAGAGAGATGCAAATTAAAACCACAATGAGATACCACTTCACATGGGTCAGAATGGCCATCTTAAACAAAGCAACAAACCAGTGTTGGAGAGGTTGTGGAGAAAAGGGAACCCTAGTGCACTGTTGGTGGGAATGCAGACTGGTACAACCACAATGGAAAACAGTATGGAATTTCCTCAGAAAACTAAAAGTGGATCTGCCTTTTAAGACCTAGCAATTCCACTGCTATGATTACATCCTAAGAACCCTGAAACACTAATCCAAAAGAACCTATGCATGTATGTCTCAAAGCTCATGCAGAACAAAGCTGCAGAGTGGTGGATTTTCTGGGTTCCAGGCATTTAGGAAATCTTTGTTCAATAACTAACCACTAAATTAATGGAACAGGGACTTCAGTGACAACATAAAACAAGTGATACAAAACTTATGAAATTAATTATAAAAATCACTAAAGAAACAAAAAATTACTACAACAAGTATCAACAGCAAACCCAGGGAAGGGAGAAAAATATGATTTTCAGAGTTGCTGCATTATAATATTAAAACTATTCAGTTTTCAGTAAAAATACAAATAAAATCCTACATAATTCCTGTTATATAACATATCTAAATTAGTGAAATTCAGAGGAATGGAAAGTAGAGTGGTGTTTACCAGGTTCTGAGGAAAGCAGGGGAAAGGGAGTTGCTTAATGGAAATACAGTTTTAGATTTGCAAAATGAAAATTTTCTGGTCATCTGTTTTATAACAATGTAAATATATCTAACACCACAGAACTGTACACATAAAATAGTTAAGATGGTTATGTTATGTGCTTTTCACTGCAATTAAAATTTTATACTTTATTAATGAGCTATGAAAAGTGGAGCAAACTAGACACAAAAAAGCAGAGAGAAATAATAAAGACTAAAGTATAAATAAAACAAATAAAAATAACAGATATGATCAACAAAATCAAACATTAGTTCTTTGTAAAGATCAACAGTGTTGACAACCTGTTAAATAAAGTGGAGAAGAAAAATACAAAACTATTAAATTACTAAATCTAGAAATGAAAGTAGAGACATTACTATTGATATTGACAAAGAAATTATAAGACATTGAGAATATTTGTATGTAGACATAGAGACAAACTAGATGAAAAAGACAGACTCCTTTAAACACGGAGACTACTAAAACAGATTCTCCTCAAAAGATATAGAAAATCTGAATAGACATAAAATCTGCAGAGATTAGATCAGTAATCACAAAACTCTCAACACATAAAAGTCCAGACCTAGATGGTTGCACTGGCAAATTCAACCAAACATTTAAAGGAGAATAAATGTTAATTCTTTGCAAAGTCTTCCAGGAAATACAACAGGAAGAAGCACTTGCCAACTCATTCTATGAGGCTATAACTGCCCTGATACCAAAACTAAAAACAGATATCAAAAGTACAATAAAAAAACAATATCTCATAAATATAGATATGAAAGTAATTACAATATCTGAGATTTTCCTGCTTATGTTCTCCTCTAGGACTTTTATGGTGTCACAATTTATATTTAAGTCTTTTATCCATCTTGAGGTTTTTTTTTGTGTGTGTGTGTAGTATAAAGTTGGTGGTCAAGTTTCATTTTTTTGCATGTACTTTACCCACTGTGGAAAAGAGTATGAAATTTCTTCAGAAAACTAAAAATAGAACTGCCTTTTGACCTGGCAATTCTACTGCTTGGATTATACCCTAAGAATCATGAAACACCAATTCAAAAGAATGTATGTACCCCAATGTTCATAGCAGCACGATTTATAATAGCCAAGTGCTGGAAGCAACCTAGGTGCCCATCAGTAAATGAGTGGATCAAAAAACTATGGTACATTTACCAATGGAATTTTACGCAGCAGAAAAAAGAAGGAGCTCCTACCCTTTGCAACAGCATGAATAGAACTGACGAGCATTATGCTAAGTGAAATAAGCCAGATGGTGAAAGACAAATACCATATGATCTCATCTTTAACTGTATCCTAATCAACATGACAAACAAGCAAGCAAAATATAATCAAAGACATAAAAATTGGGAACAGGATGACAGTCACCAGAAGTGAGAGGGGAGGGGATATTGGGGGAAAAGGGTGAAGGGTTTACAGGAAGAACTATAAAGGACACATGGACAATAACAAAGGGGGTAGAAATGGGAGGAGGTGGGGAAGGCTGGAGTGGTGAGGAGGGGTGGGGGGGAAGTTTTCTAGTAGAAAACTGTAGTTGAAGCAAAATAAAAATAAAAAACTATTAAAAAATAAAATAAAAAATGTTTATCTGAATTATTTTCAAATGTATAGACGAGTTTACTTTTGCAAATATTACACTATATGTATAACAAATACTAATTACAAAGACTTTATTCCCAATATAGAGAACTGGACTTTTTATGTTTTCAGCGGGAACTGAACTGGGAAAGGCTGAGAAGCAATGCTCTGTATGGTAGCATAGCTACTGCATGCGTGGTCCTAGAAGTAGAAAATTGTTCTTGATCCTGGCAAGGTACAATCTCTTTTCAAGATGAGTAAGATCTTGCTTGTAACCTAGAATCGTGAATGACAATATATCTGTTCATTTGAATTTTAACTTTAGATTTTTTTCATACAAAATAAGTCAACTATGAAATGCCTTTAGAATGAAGGTATGTTAAATTTTCATGTGTAAATTACAGCTTAGGAATAGAATTTTAAAAAGAATTTTACAAATTTTACTTTTCCAAGGCTCAACATAGATTAAATTTGCTTAGCACATTCTAACTGAGGGTCATACACCATTTCAGGGTAAGAACACATGTTGAGGCATTATGATTCCTAGACTCTTACGACCGGAATTCAGGAAAGTCACATGGTCTCTGACCTGTCAACCAGGTGTACTGAGTAATTAGCTAAATGAAAGGTGTTAGGATCATGACATAAAAAATTTGGGATTGATATGGTGAATACTGTATAACTACTTTCTGTGACCAGAGACACTCTCAATCAGCACACTGTGGAAGAGGTCTCAGAAACCCAAGGTTTCCAGTTTTTTTTTTTTTTCCCCTATACAATTGTATCTAACTTTAGTCATACTGGTGGTCAAAAGACAAAATATTTTATAGTTTCTCCCATTGACAAAATGAAATAGTCTAGAACACAGGTGTCAAACTCATTTTCACCAGGGGCCACATCAGCCTCACGGTTGTCTTCAAAGGGCCGAATGTAATTTCAACTCCTTAACAGTTAAGGAGTAGTTACATTTATACAGTCCTAAAATTAGTTCAGCCCTTTGAAGGCAACTGTGAAGCTGATGTGGCCCCTAGTGAAAATGAGTTTGACACCCTGGTCTAGAATCTCTAGATCTCACTACATTAACGATAAAAATTTTTCATGTGTATATGTGCACTCTAGAAATTCTTTCCAAAATATTGCCTTTGCTGTAGTTGTACTTCAGATCTTTGCTGTCTACTGATTGCCAAGTAAAACAGTAACACCAGAGTGGAAACTAACTCATGGAGGCCATTCAGGGAGTCGACATGTAAAAAGAAAAGTTTCCATTTTCCTTAGGTTGAAAAAAATGTTTCCATAATTTTCAAAGCATCCTCATAACATCTTAGTATTTCAAATAACTTTATTTTAGTAGTAGTAAGCCAACTACTATGTTTTCCTTGAGCAATCTTTAAAATATAGAAATTTCTCTACTTAATCTTTGGGGACAAGAATTAAAATTACTTTCAAATAGCATGCATTAACAATTAAAAACAAGACAACACCATCTTTCTGTGACAGTTCAATATTCCTTAAATAAGAAAGTCCAATTTCTCCATTTCTAAACCTATCTTCAGAAGTTCTTCTCTCTCTCCCTCTCTTCCCACCCTGTCCGTATCCATCTCTCTCTCTCTTTCTCTCTCTGCATCCCCTCCCCGCCCTTGCCCTTTTCCTCCTTTCCAGGTCTAGTACTGCACCCTTCATGCCGGATTTTACCATTTCACAACCTTTTAATTGATCTTCCTATTGCCTCTCTGTACCTTACCCCTTTCCCATCATTTCTTCTAATCTACATTGTATCTGATTTATTCAGCCTGGTATTCAAATATTTTTACAATCCACTATTGATATACACCTCTCCTACGTCCTCTTAGGCATCACTCCTCTACTTAAGACTCCCTTCCAGCCATGCTGTTTTACCTTTTCTGCAAATATACCATATGCATTCTATCGACACTCACGCTTCTCCAACTCAGCTTCCCAATGTAATCAAAATAAAATCCTAAACCCTCACCATGTGCACAAGGACCCACATAAACTGGCTCTGGCCGGCTTTCTCACCCCATCTCCTTCTACCCCCCCTAATTTTTATCTCCAGCCATACTAACCTTTGTTCAACCATCTCAAATATAATAAATTCATCTCTATCAGGCCCTTACATTGCTCCTCCTTCTGTCTGAAAGGCTCTGACTATCTGGGTGAAAAATAATGTCTCTCCTACAAGTGAGTCCATCACTTTACTCAGTTTTATCATTTTCATGCCCTTATAAGAGCTTGTTTGTTTGCACATTTACTGTCTATCTCCTCCATCAGAATGTTAGTTCCATGGGACTATTTTATCTGCTGCTGTATCCCCAGCGCCTGTATCAGTATTTGCAAAAGCAGATGCGTTCTTAACATTTGGTGACTGACTAATCCCACTGGAATTCTCTCTACTGCACCTATACCTTAAAGAATCTTACTCACCCTTTAAAACTCAACTGCAGTGTTATGTCTGTTATGTCTTCAAGAGGCTCTCTATGTCCTTATCACCAATGTCTAAGGTTTAGATCAATTAGTGCTATAGAACAGGTATGTGCTAGGTTATGGTGGTAAAACAGTCAGCAGGATATGGTTATAGCCCCTGTGGCATTTACAATCTAGTGGAATTTTATAAACTGAAGTGATTTCTGCATCCTCTAAACTCCTGTGGTGATTAGACTGTACAATTAATGTGATAATGAATCACAATGTGCCTTGTAGCATTTCTTTTATCGTACCAAACCATAATTTGGTAGCTGGTGAACATGCTGTCACCTAGCAAGCAGACTATATTATGCTGAGAGAGCCATTTGTGCCTCCCCAGTCCTTCATCTGCTCCTCTGTAGATCCTCACACATTTGAGGCATGAAAAGTAAAGGCTAGAGGCCAAGAATCCAACAGTTGAACTCTACATGTAAAGACTTTTACAAGAGTGCCATTTAAAAAAAAAACATTCAAAGTTTTGGAAAATCAAAGGAATGTATTTTGATAATTCTAATTCTAATGTATTCTGAATAAGCTGTATCTGCATGCCAAATATGATGAAATTAAATGATATATGTGAAAATACTTTGCAAAGTACTTTATATATGTAAAACATGATTTCAGTGTTATTTAACTTTTCAAAGGTCTAAGCATTTGCTGCCCAAATAGACTGTAAATTTTTGAGGGTAGGAGTAATGTCTTACACTTCTTTATTCTCTTCCATGACACTTGAGCAAAGAAACTTTACCTTTCAGAAATAAAATTCTTTATTCTGAAAATGATCAATGCTTATTCTGGATTACTAATGCCAGAAACATCTTTTAAATAATTCTACAGAAGACAAGTTTGCTACTGACATTAAGAAGGATTTTTTTATCCTAAAACCAGGAAGAAAACAAAGTTATTTACCTGTATTTTAGTCTCTCTAGAAGCAGCAATGGAACAAAGATTCATATATAAGAATTTAACCACAAAAACTCTTAAACCATAGAATAATCTTGGAATTTTTTATATTTTATTGATTATGCCACTACAGTTCTCCCAATTTTGTTATCCCCTTTATACCCCTCTTCTCTGCACCCCCCACCCTCCAGCATTACCCCCCACCACTTAGTTCATGTCCATTGGTTGTATATATAAGTTCTTTGCTTCTATTTCCTATACTATTCTTAATCCCCCCCTGGCTATTTTGTGCCTACCTATTATGCTTGTTTTTCCTGTACCTTTCTCCCCCATTCTCTCCCCTCCTCCTCCCCACTAATAATCTGCCATGTAATCTCCACTTCTGTGATTCTATTCCTATTCTAGCTGTTTGTTTAGTTCTATTGTTTTGTTTTTTTAGGTTTGGTTGTTGATCGTTGTGAGTTTGTCATTTTACTGTTCATAGTTTTGATCATCTTCTATTTTTTTAGATAGGTCCCTTTAATATTTCATATAGTAAAGGCTTGGTGATAATGAATTTCTTTAACTTAACCACCTTATCTGGGAAGCACTCCATCCGCCTTTCCATTCTAAATGATAACTCTGCTGGATAGACTAATCTTGGATGTAGGTCCTTGCCTTTCATGACTTTGAATATTTCTTTCCAGTCCCTTCTTGCCTGTAAGGTTTCTTTTGAGAAATCAGCTGATAGTCTATGGGCACTCCTTTGTAGGTAACTATCTCCTGTTCTCTTGCTGCTTTTAAGATTCTCTCCTTATCTTTAATCCTGGGTAATGTGATTATGATATGTCTTGCTGTGTTCTTGCTTGGGTCCAACTTCTTTGGGACTCTCTGGGCTTCCTGGACTTCCTGGAAGTCTATTTCCTTTGCCAGATTGGGGAAGTTCTCCTTCATTACTTTTTCAAATTAAGTTTTTTTAAAATTTATTTTTCTTTCTTTCTTTTTTAAAAATTTAATTGTTGTTCAAGTACAGTTTTCTGTCTTTTACTCCCATCCAGCCAACCCCCCCCAGCCCTCCCTACCTCCCTCCCATTTCCATCCTCCCCCTCCCAGTTTTTGTCCATGTGTCCTTTATACTTGTTCCTGTAAACCCTTCCCCTTTCCCCTTGAAATTCCCTCCCCTCTCCCCTCTGGTGACTGTCAATCTGTTCTCTATTTCAGTGTCTTTGGTTATATTTTGCTTGTTTGTTTGTTTTGTTTTTTAGGTTCCTGTTAAAGGTGAAATCATATGGTATTTGTCTTTCACCATCTGGCTTATTTCACTTAGCATAATGCTCTCCAGTTCCATCCATGCTGTTGCAAAGGGTAGGAGCTCCTTCTTTCTTTCTGCTGCGTAAAATTCCATTGGTAAATGTACCATAGTTTTTTGATCCATTCATTTACTGATGGGCACCTAGGTTGCTTCCAATACTTGGCTATTATAAATTGTGCTGCTATGAACATTGGTGTGCATAGGTTCTTTTGGATTGGTGTTTCAGGGTTCTTAGGATACAATACTAGCAGTGGGATTGCTGGGTCAAAAGGTAGATCCATTTTTAGTTTTCTTAGAAAATTCCATACTGCTTTCCATAGTGGTTGTACCACTCTGCAATCCCACCAACAGTGCACTAGGGTCCCCTTTTCTCCACAACCTCTCCAACACTTGTTGTTTGTTGCTTTGTTTATGATGGCCATTCTGACAGGTGTGAAGTGGTATCTCATTGTGGTTTTATCAAATTAAGTTTTCAATATTTTGCTCTTCCTCTTCTACTTCTGGCACCCCTATGATTCAGATATTAGAACGTTTAAAGTTGTCCCAGAGCTTTCTCAGCCTCTCCTAATTTTTTTGTTTGTAGGCCAGCGCTCAATCCATTGAGCCACACCAGCCAGGGCATTTTGTTTGAATTCTTGTTTCTTCATTCTGTTCTGGTTTTATGTTTTATTTCTTCATTTTGTTTCAAATCCTTGGTTTGAGTCCCTGTTTCCTTCCCTTCACTTTTGATTCTGTGTATATTTTCTTTTATTTCACTTTGCATAGACTTCATTTTGCAACCTAGCTCAATCATTTCTGTGAGCATCATGATTACCAGTGTTTTGAACTCTGCATCAGATAGGTCGGCTATCTCCTCGTCCTTTAGTTCTTTTTCTGGAATTTTGATTTGTCCTTCATTTGGGCCATATTTCTTTGTCTTGGCGCATCTGTTATGCTGTAAGGGACAGAGCCTTAGTGTTCACCAGGGCGGGGCAACCCTTTTGCTGTGTTTTCTGTGGGGAGGGGTCTGACAGGGAACAATGCCACTTGCTGGCTCTGCTCTAGCCCCACTTTCCATCACTTCCCACAAACAGATTTTGGTCTTTCAAATGCTGATTCTCAGATGGGTGGGTTTGTGTATGTTCTAGGACCCTGTGGGCCTCTCCTATAGAATCTCCTGTGATCCTTAGAGTTTCTCCCACTGCCACAACTCTTCAAGAGTTTTACATTCAAAGGTTTTGCGTCTTTCATTTCCCACACTGAAACCCTGGATTCTGTGGTCTGTCTTGCTTCCCAGTGGTTCTTCCCAGCTCATTGGCCCATGAATGTGGGACCAACTAGTCCACCAGCCATCTCCTTGGCTGTGTGTCCTCTCTGCCTCAGCTGCCCATCTCTGCCCCTCCTGCCAGTCTGGATAAATGTTTAACTCCCTGGTTGCTGGACTTCCATGAAGTTTGAATATCTGGCAGTTCTGGTTGTTTTTTGTTTTTAAATTTGTTGTTGTCCTTCTTTTGGTGGTGCGAGGAAGTGAAGCATTTCTACCTGTCTCCATCGTGGCCAGAACTCCTGGGCTACTTTCTCCAAACCTTTGGCATATCAGTACATGAGCAGATCTACCTGACCTTGGATTTTTTAATACCTGTAACTGAAGTTTATTTCTCATGTCCAGAAACACATATTCTCCTGAAGAGAGTTTTTAATAGTATCAAATATTAAATGTAATCTGCCACATTAAATCATACAAAAATAAAAATAAATTAATATAAACACAAGCATTTCCAGAAGAACTTGAAATTCATCTTCTACATTTGAACAGGATGCCTAACCTTTTCACCCAAACCACTCAGATAAACACTGGCATAAGGAAAACATGAATTCCTTAAATTTCCTAATCAGAATTCTTACTAATTCCAAATTTTCTACTATAACATATATAATGATTTTTGTAAATGAGGTACTTAAGGCTAATAATATTTTAAATAAAAGAAAAGACCTCTTCTCACTTATGTGTTTCATAGATAGTAGTTCCTTTTTATTGAGATTTACAGTAATTCATCAGTAAGCTCACTGACAGGATCAGAAATCTGAAAGTTATTTTTAGCTTTTAGAATAAAAAGTTGATTTCACTACTTATCTAACTTTATCCTGTCAGAACCATCCCACCTAGCTCTCCAAAATCAGTCATGCTGCAGTCAGCTTCAATTAAAAAGGTTTCTTCCACTGGTCCATTAAGTTCAAAGAAGACTTGGCAGATGACAATAAGAATTCTAATATATGTGTAAGAAAGGAAGTTCAGGCAATGATTTAAAAACTGAATAATGGCATATAGGAAAGAATGCACATGCAAAGACACTGTTAAATATTATAGCAGGGCACAAAACTAGAGGTGTTCATTTATTTTTTACTTTTCTCTAAAAACAAATAATAAAAATAGAGACTTTGGATTAATGAATTTAAAAATCTTGCCAAAGTATATGTGTTAATACAGAGTGAGCCCAAGGCTCACTGCCAGCACCCCAAGGAGTCTGTAACTATACATCAGCAGGTAGAAGGTTACTGTGACCTCGTGGGTTTGTTTTAACTATTAGCAAAGAAAAGCACTGAAAAATCTCCTTACCCAAATATTTGTCAGTAGAATTCCTAATTTCAATTATAGTGACCAGTGCTTTTACATTTGCTTTCTCAACCTGAAACCTAAAAGCTATACAAATTTCCTGAATCAAATCAAAATGATTCTAAATCCAAAATCAAGAACCAAGAATTAAAAAATCCTTAACTTTGGTCACTGGGGATAGAACAAAACTGTAGAAGAAACAGAGGGCCTCCTTTTAACTTACTATCCTGATCAACAGTCCAAAGAACCCAATAAAACATCTGTAGTAGAGTAACAGCCCCCCTGTAAAGACATGTATGTCCTAATCCATGGACCTTGTGAATGCCTGTGTTCCCAATGTAGTAAAAGGGACTTCTGCAGACTTCTTAGGTTAAGGATCTTGAGATGGGGAGAAAGCCCTGGATTATTCAGGAGGGCCCAATGTAATCATGAGAGACCTCGCAAGAAAAAAGGTAGAAAGATATTAGCTGTGGGAGATATGACACTGGAAGCAAGAGGTGGAGTGATGTGAGAAAGAGCTAAAGCCAAGGAATACAGAAGCAGCTAAGAGCTGAAAAAGCAAAAAGATGGGTTTTCCAGAACCTCCAGAATGAACAAGTTCACTAGTACCTTTATTTTAACCTCATAAAAGACTCATTTCAGATTTCTGACCTCCAGAACTGTAACATAATAAATCTGTATTGTTTCATTCAAGCCATTAAGTTCGTGGTAATTTGTTACAGCAACAGTAGGAAATTACAATAAAAAATTACAAAAAAACAGTTTGAGATTGCCAGCTTGTTCATGCTCCCCACTTCTGTGGGAACTGCTAACATTTACAGGGTTGTGGGGAATACAAAACAGACAGAAAAGCAAAGAAAAAACATGATTTTATGGAAGATAAGAAAGAATCAATTCCTACATTATATACTGAGCAAGTGCAGGAATCCAAGAGCTTAGAACTCTGTGAGTTTTAAATAAGAGTGCACCTGTCAGCCTGACTTAGATAAATAAAAAGCGAAGATAATGTTCCAAGGGTGTAAAAGTAGAGCCTGGAAAGGGAACAGACTTTTCTACATAAAAGACACTGACAGAAGGATCACCAGCCTGGAAAGGTACACATAGGTACTTTAATCTGTAATATAGTACAAACTGAACTCTCATTTCCTACCCTATTAAAGAGGGAAATCTTCATTATTGCTTTTCAGTTGGCTTTTTAAGGCAATTATATTCTAGTTCTATACTTCAGTACTCTACATGAGACTCCCTCCATTTTGATCTGGGAGATGGGAGACATGCAATGCAGTACTAAAATCCATCAGAAAACAAAAATGGTCTCTTTTCTTTAAATGACACTTTTTTTATTTTGTTTTTTCTTTATTTTTATTCTTGACACTATTACAGATGTCCCCATTTCCCTCCTCTAAAAATGGTTATTTTTCACATTTATAGTTTCTGTATTGTCTGTAGTCACTTCCTAAATTATTGTAAAACTGAAGTCTTTAGAATAAGCATGCTATCCATTAGCAGTGAAATGAATCAACCTTCTCAAGTGAGGCTGAGAGGGTATACAATTTTGGCAGTTTTTCTTACATTTTTTTTTTTGTATTTTATTTCTTATCAGTTAAAAGAGACCTGTCAACCAAAATAAGAACTTTAAATATCACCCCTTTCCTTCTTTCCTCCCAGCCAATATTTATTTTGAAAATTTATCAGTTTTCAAGCAACACACACAAAAACCCTTTATTTTGACATTACTTTTTTTCTGAGTAGATGGAAACAGACAATGCCTTGCTTTAAGAACCTTGAAGGAAATGCTCCTTCATTCTTATTTCACATCCTCAGCACACCTCTCACCTGCTATTTTGATATTCAGATTGGCATCCAGAAGCAAATTTTCAGCTTTTAGGTCACGATGAACAATGTTCCGACAGTGACAAAAAAAGACAGCTGCGACGATCTGTTTGAACTTCCGGCGGGCCTCCTTTTCTGCCATTCTACCATGAGCCACCAGGTGGTCTGTGATGAAGAAGAACACAGTCAGTTCTCATTTTGGACACTAGTATAATTTCAAATGATAGATGTAAGGAGGGATGCAAGGGAGCCCACCAAATGAATGAGTAAGAACAAGTGAAATAAAAAAATAGAAAACAACACAGTTACAGTCCTGGTTTGTATCTATAAAAAGTCACTAGCAATCAGTGCCCAAATTATTTTAAGTAGAAATCCTGTTATACATACAGGTGCATAGCAATACACTTGCCCTACCACAAGGAAAAAAAAGAGTTCTGAGGGATATAGTGGTATTTTTCAAAGATTATAACACTTAACGCCTTCCTTTTCATGTTTCCACTGCAAAAGTTTACATATACACAGCAAATACACACTTGAAGTATCAGCAATATTTCTTGTGCTAAAAAAGGTGAGTCAAAAGCAGAGTCACAATAAACTTAAGGCTAATATCTCTTCGTCTTTCTCAAAGTTTTACAATTTGACATAAAAACTTATTTATTTGGTGACTATTCTCTGTAATGCATAATAATATGCCTACATCTTTACATCTGCATTTACTGTGCTTACCAAATATTTTTATAACTATATTATTAATCTTTACAGATAACATCAATAGAAAACCAAGAGCATTTTCTACTACTTTAAATGGAATAATTTCATTGGCCATGTTGCTAATTAAGGTACATAGCAAAAGAATTTACATGTTATAAACTCTGTAATACCATGAATCAAGCTATTTTCTATGTTTAAAAATGACATGATAGACCCATTATCAGTACCATAAGTTCTTTATGTACTTTTTTTACTAACAGTGGTAGTAGGTTTATACTGAAGCAATGACATACATATTCTTAACCCAGTTCTTCATATAACCAACAAATTATATACAGGTCAGGACAGCTAATGGGGTTACAAATTATGCAATTTTCTGAGACTTCCGGCCAAGATGGAGTCATAGGTGGACACACTGTGCCTTCTCGCCCAACCAAAATTAAGAACAAAGATTTAGAAACAAGAAAACAACAGAACTGATAGAAAACTGAATTGTATGGAAGTCCGACAACCATTCAACCAGACCAGTAAGAGGGGCAGAGTTGCGGCAGGAAAAAGTGGAGGTTGGCAGACCCAGGCATGCAAGCAGTGGCTAGTAGATCCCAGGCATACAGGTGGTGGCTAGAGGACCCCAGGGTACTCGGTGGCAACAGGCAGACCCAGTGAGGCCGAGCAAGGCGGCTGGCTGACCGGGCTGTCCCACATTTGCACAGAGATAATCCAGGTGAAAACAGGGATTGAGACAGACCTCACAACCCAGGGTCCGAGCACTGGGAAATAAAACCTAAAAACACCAACTGAAAACACTTGTGGGGATTGAGGTGCTGGCAGAGACTCCCAGACTCTGTTGGAGAGACCCACAGGGTCCTAGAATGTACACAAGCCCACCCACACAGAAATCAGCACCAGAAGGGCCCAATCTGCTTGGGGGAAGGGGCGGAAGGAACTGGAATCTGAGAGAGTGGAGCAAGTGTCATTGTTCCCTCTCGAACCCCACCCCCACATAAACCATCACAACCCAGTGACTGGGCTGTCCCGCCCTGGGGAACACCTAAGACTCCACCTCTAACCACATCACAGCCAAGACCAGACCAAAAATAAAAAACAAAACAAAACCCAAAAACGGCTCAAACGGGAGAACAGATCAAAGCCCCAGAGCCAATTCATCTAAGCGACCAAGAGATAGCCAACCTATCAGATGCACAGTTCAAAGCCCTGGTGATCAGGATGCTCACAGATTTGGTTGAATTTGGTTGAAAATTAGATGAACAAATGAAGGCTACGCTAAGTGAAATGAAGGAAAATGAACAGGGAACCCACAGTGATGGGAAGGAAACTGGGACTCAAATTAATGGAGTGGACCAGAAGGAAGAAAGAAAGAAAGAAAGAAACAAACAGAAAAGAAGGAAGAAACAAGAATTCAAAAAATGAAGAGGGGCTTAGGAACCTCCAGGACATCTTTAAACATCCCAACATCCAAATTATAGGGGTACGAGAAGGGGAAGAGGAACAGCAACAAGTGGAAAACTTATTTGAACAAATAATAAAGGAGAACTTCCCCAGTCTGGCCAAGGAAATAGACTTCCAGGAAGTCCAGATGCTCAGAGAGTCCCAAAGAAGTTGGACCCAAGGAGGAATACACCAAGGCACATCATAATTACATTAGCCAAGATTAAAATGAAGGAGAGAATTCTAGAAGCAGCAAGGGATAAGGGGACAGTCCCCTACAAAGGAGTTCCCATTAGACTGTCAGCTGATTTCTCAAAAGAGACCTTACAGGCAGGAAGGGGCTGGAAAGAAGTATTCTAAGTCATAAAAGTCAAGGACCTACATCCAAGATTGCTCTATCCAGCAAAGCTGTCATTTAGAAGGGAAAATAAAGCACATCTCAGATAAGGCCAAGTTAAAGGAGTTCATCATCACTAAGCCCTTATTATATGAAATGTTAAAGGGACTTATCTAAGAAAAAGAAGATAAAAATATGACAGTAAAAAGATAGCAAACTCACAGATATTAACAACCACACCTAAAACAAAAGCAAAGTAAGCAAACAGCTAGAACAGGAACAGAAACAGAAATGGAGATCACATGGAGGGCTAGCAACAGGGGAGTGGGAGGAGGAGAGAGGGGGGAAGGTATAGAGAATAAATAGCATAGACGGTGGGTAGAAAATAGACAGGGGGAGGGCAAGAATAGTGTGGGAAATGTAGAAGCTAAAGAACTTACAACACATGGACATGAGCTAAAGGGGTGGAATGTGGGTGGGAGGGGGTGTGCAGGGTGGAGGGGAATGATGGGGAGAAATGGAACAACTAATAGCATAATCAATAAAATCTATTAAAAAATAAAATAAAGAAATTATGCAATTTTCTCTGTTTGAAATTACTAATGCTTTCATCAGCACTATCCTTAAACCAGCTGCTCTAGCTGGGAAAAGGACACATTTGCCATCATAAGCATCCTGAGATAGTGGGAAAGTAGAAAATTAGAACACTATAAAAACATGTATTATTGTTTAACAACAGTTGTTTTAGTAATTACTACCCAAGTGCCTTGGTGTCATCTCAATCATCTATTGGACCAGTCAGGTATATCTTTTCTTCATCACAAAGAGGAAGTCTAGGATAAAACATATGTACTAGTAATGACTGCGAAGACTAAGAGCTTAAAACAAAAAAATAGAAGGGAAGCATAAAGAAGGGGAACTAAATGACAATCCATCTTCATAGCAGATTTTCAAATAATTTAAACTAAATTCTTACCACAAAGAACATAAAATTTCGGAGACTAAAAATATACTAATTTTAATAACTGTGTCTTATAAGTAAAGCATTTAAATTATTAAGAAAATACCCTTAAAGGAATTGTTATAATTGTTAGGGTTATCAATGACCCACACAAAAGACCTCTGAAACATTTCCCTCAAAGACATTACGCTCAAGATTACCAATTTGGTAATGAAAAAAGAATATAAGAGGTCTTCAGTTTAGAAATTAAGAGGACCAGAATACAGCTTTTTATGGGAGTTTAGAGGTGGTGATAAATGAGCTCACACTCTGGTGCGTTTAGGCTTCTGGAGAGAACTGTCATATGAATTTTAAACAACACAAAGTCCTAACTAGGGACAGTAACTTAATATAAGCTGTTAACTGGATACCCATAAGGTGTACAACACTATGTTTTATTTTAAAAGGCCATTCTCCAATAGTACCTGCTCCTTTGACCCCTCTATTTCTCTTAAACCAAGGCCTAATTATTCTAATAATATGTTTTAGCTGAACTTTGTCTAATTAAAGAGCTTTGAAGAGACAGATATTCTTGAGAAATATAAAAATAAACCCTTATGAAGGTTTACCATCAGAAGCACATTTGGCCAAGCTAACCATTAATTAAAATGTCCAAGAGACATTTGTCTGGCAGTAAATACTAATTACCAGAACACATCAAAGAGCATCTTAAATATAACAGAATGATTAATTTAGTAATTTGCAAAACAAGTGATTTTCATTTATTTAAAAAACTTTATATTTTCTAAGTATTTTATTTTCTTAAAATGACTGGTAAGTTCTCAAAATTGTACACAGGCCAGGAGCTGGTGGAATATAGCCCAATTCTGTTTTATCTCTACAAGACACATTGGTTGTCCTTGGACAAATCACTTTTACAGCCAATATCCACACCTCCTGATTTGCCAAGTAGGAAAAAATATGTTATGTGCTATGGCAAAGAAAAAATAGTGTATTGGGGCATAAACTTTAATTGTGTTTAAGAGTTGTCACGTATAACTTGAAAGACTTAAAAAGCTATTTTTTCAAAATCTATGCAATATCATACAGAGAATACTTAAGAACTTGATTAATACATCATAAGGTTTTTTAGGATTCTATAGCACTTGAAAAGTGTATAAATCACTTGTTACTGTTATATGGTTCTGGTTAAAAGGTATGTATGATAGTACAGTGGGTAAAACAGCTTAAAAGTATGTAGCATTTCTTTCTAAAGGTAGCTACAGAATTCCTACAGTTATAAAAATAAAAAATATATACAAATCACTTTTTGAAAAGTGTTGGCTGCAAACATCAGATGTTTTTTCCTAGCCATTGTATTTGATGTTTGTTCAAGTTTTCTCCTCTTTGGGAGCACAGGCTCCTTTCCAAATACAAGACTGTCTTAATGGCTCAATGTCATTCAAACTTTAGCCTCTGCTTTTATTATTTCCCATCTTATTACCCCCTCTTACCTCCTATCCTGTTAGTATGCTTTCACTATAAACCTACAAGAGTCTTGTGGGTATGCTAGGAGGCCTGCAGCCATTTTCAGTCCCTCCTGAAATTGCCTTCCAGCTGACCATAGACAAATAGCTGTTTTATGTTATGTGTATGCTATAGGCAGTAAGCAAACATTCTTCAAGCTCAAATGTGATATTTTACTTTCATCAAAGAAACCCAGCTCAGTAGCCCAGACTGGACTTAACACCAAGTCACAGCATTTAAATAAATACTGGGGTATCAGAAGGGCAAATGAAACAAAGTGGCTCCTGAACCACTCAATATTTAAAGTAAAATATATTCCGAATCTTGTCAGAATAAACCCCAGTGGCAAGGAACTCTAAAGAGTTGTTCTGCTTCTTACAAGCAGTTCAATGAGCTAGCTCTCCTAAATACTAAGCGAGATGCCACTCACATCTTCAGTCCCAAACAACCCACACTGAATCCAGGATCCTAGCTTCCTTTATGCCCACATTCTCCCCAACCTCAATCTAGACAATCTTCAATTACCCACGTTGCATAAACTCCCTCGTAGTTAAGTTCTTTTTCACTATCAATTAACTAATCTATTTAGTTGCCACTGTATGTCTCAGGCAAATCTTAAGTTTTCTCTATCACAACTTCACTGCAACCAATTCACCCTAGACAAGGATGAGGTAACTCAGTTAAAAGGAGAAAATGGTTCTGTTGTTTCAAGCTGTTATCGAAAGTAAGGAGTCCAAATTCTCTTTACACTTTCCAATTACAATAAACCACTTGGCACTAGATTTATTTAATGTTTTTTTTTAATCTGCTCTTTCTCACAAAATAAAAAAGAAAATAGTGACGCTAAGGGATTTCTGTATCTCATGAGGCATATTATTAGAAGTAGAGAAAATGAATTCTGAAGTTTCAAAAGTATTAGAACACCAGCATGTATAAAGTTTGCTTCAGAATTCGCTGTTTGTAATTCTGTTCCAATCTGACTCAGGAAGAAAGAGCTTGTGATACATTTAGATTCTAACCTTTCAAAGAGTAAAAATACACCTCAGGCTGTCTTAGCTTCCCAGCCCAGCTTCACTGGAGTGTCAGAGGCATGCCACTAACAGAGAGTGGTGGGGAGCCAACATTTCCCTAAGTCAGTGTTCCACTGCAAACAGACAGAATCTCCATTTGTCTGCCGGATCTACAGTTCCTAACCGATCCAAAACACTAACTTAAAATGAAAATACCCCAATGGGAGGTCAAGCAACACGGCAGAAACTTCATTTTTCACCGTGAAGAAATAACCTAGTCTAGAATAGGGAAAGGTGGCATATGTGCTAAGTTCAAGTACCTACCTGAAGAAATTCCTGCCAATTCTAGATAATCATAGCGAGTGGGTCTTTGCTCGGTCACTCTGTTCTATAGTTTCTTCTTTCTACACCAGTGCAGATAATTGTTTATCAAACAATTTCTTCTTTCCAAAAGAACCAGAACAAGGTCAAGGTAATTAAGCTGTCTGGGAACGGGTTAAAAAGAGTGCACTTTAACATCATACTGTCCCTGACTCCTGTAGGCCCCAAGCTGCCAGGCTAGAGCAAGAGAGTTATTTTGTTTCCCTTGCTAAGAATCCAGCTACCTCATACCAAGCTTCTACTTGTTGCTGCTTCTTGCTACTACCTATTTTCTTCATTTTCCAGGTGTCCAGGCCAAAAATCTTGGTATCATCATTCTCCTTCTCTCATCACAAATCCAATCCCTTCAGCACATTTTATTAACTCTACTTTCAAAGCAGATCCAGATTTCAACTATTCCTTACCCCATCCCCATCCCACTATAGGGCCCCCAAGTCTAGTCTAAGAGCCATTATCTTCCTCCTGGATTATGTTAATAGCCTTCTAATATTACTAACTAGTATCCCTGTTTCTGCCCTTGGACTCCTGCAGTCTATTCTCAAAACAACAGCCACTACTAGTAACATTCCTTTTTTAGAAACTTTTTATTTTGAAATAATTAAAGATTCACAGGAAGTTGCAAAGATAACACAGAGATCCCATGTAACCTTCACCCAATTTCTCCCAATAGTTAAATCTTAGAGGACTTCAAACAATATCAGCTCTGACCTGTGTACCGACCGGCTCAGTTGGTTGGGCATCGTCCTGCATAGCAAAAGGTCACTGGGTTCAACTCCCAAACAGGATACTGCGGGCCATCCCTGGTTGGGGTGTGTGTGAGAGTCACTGAATCAATGTTTCTCTCACACACACATCAATGTTTCTCCCCCTTTTTCTCCCTCCTTTTCCCTCCCTCTAGGAATAAATCAATAAAATCTTAAAAAAAAAAAATCAAAACCTAGAATTTGGGATGGGTACAACGTGTGTACTTTTATGTCATTTTATCACATGTGTACATCTGTGGAACAACCACAGCAATCAACATTCAGAATTATTTGGAATTACTCATTATTGAGTTTTCCTGCAGGCATTAAAAAAAGCACACTTTATTTTCTTGTCTATTCCAAAAACCTTAAATTTCTTAAGGGTTTTGAGAAAAAAAAATTTCTTTGTGAAACTAACAAAATATGCTTTATATTGAAAATTTTAAACTGGAACTATTGCTATTTTTGCTATGTTTCCTATTGTGTATGCAAAAGAGAGCTCTGCATATAGTTAGTTCTTAATAATTATAGATTAAAGGAATATCAATCAAAGACTATAAACTTTAAAAAAACATTTTTTATTCATTTTCCCACTAAACAGAGTTTGTAAACTAAGCACTGTTATGTTTTCTTCATTAAAAACCATGCTATTCTTTTTATACGAAGTTCATTTACATCACATTAATATGTAAAGGAGGGTTTGTTTTCTTACAGCTTCTTTAGGAAATACTTCTAGTATCAGCCCAGGCAGCCTATGAAACCGGATCCCATATATTCCAACAGGTCTTCAAAGAATGTTATTCAGACTTTTCTGCTGTAGTGCAAATGTTTCTCATTCTGTATCAATATACTAATAGCAAAGATGAGAGTTGCTAATTTTGTAGTACAGAGGATGTTTTTTGATTCCTAGCATATTCTGCAGGCTCGAATCAAGCTTGTTCTTAAAAATCCAGCTCAAAAGTCATTTTTCTGAAATTTTCCCTATCTACTTACCTACCCTAGAGGAACTGCTCCATAATTCATATCAAATGGCATTTGGTGTGTGTAGCTCTACATCATCAGTGAACAACTGTATTACAATGATTTCTTGACATGTGTGCCTTCCCTTCTAGACCAGGGATTCTTGACCCATAGATGGATTTCTATCCATGAACCCCTGAAAGGTGTACAAAAATATGCTTAGTGTGCTTCCGTTTGTGTTGGAAATAGAAAATACAAACATTCATGTGTTATGTATATGTTTTTATTTTCCAAAAGGAGTAATATTACATGAAAAACTTTTTAAAATGGTTATAGTGAAATAAAAAAGGGGTAGAAGCTAGTCTTTTCTGAATGTACCTTATTTTATAGCTTTACCTTAAAAACATTTAACATCGTAACTCAAAACAATTCAGAATTGATTCAAACAAAATAATTTCTAAAAATCAAATTTATTGGAGTGACACTGGTTAATAAAATTATATAGGCTAGAAATAATATTTTAAGTAACAATAAATACAGTATATTTCCTGTGCATCCTTAATGGGATATATCCTAAGGACAAAAAGAATCAGTAGTCTCCTAAATATCTGTAATAATATTAGTATTGCTTTGAACCAATCTTACCCTCATTCTCTCATAATAAGTATATAATTACGGTAATATCATTTGGAACCACAATTTTCAGCTAAGGGAAAAAGTATAAATACAGAGTGGGACAAAAGTAGGCTTACAGTTGTGAGTATGCAAAATAGTTTATTCTTATATTATTAATTATTATATTACTTTAGATACAAACAACTGTAAACTTACTTTTGCTCCACCCTGTACATAATATTGAGTAGGTAATTAAAGGCACTGGAATTTTAAATTTCAATTAGAATGTTAGTTCAAACTCATCTTTTACTTTTCTTTAGATAAAAACACATATTCCCTACCTCTGTGTGATAACAGAAAGGCCTCTAAGTGATGACAACCCAGTAGCAACAATAAGCATCTATAGGGCTTCTAAATGCTATTTTCCACTTGAACGAAACAGAAATCCTAGGAGAAATGTGTGATGCTAGGTCTGGCAATGTTCAAGATATGTTCAAGATAACCTGGGACATCTTACCTAAAAGCAAGGAAGCTATCAAAGACTTGGGACCATGTGGAAAGGACACAGGAGTCAAGTGGAATAATTTGAGCATCAAAAGGAAAATGACTCAGTGAACTGAAACACATCGAATGTATTAAAATTCATTAAGTTCTTAACGATACTGCAAAATAAACAAATAAAATCAACTTAATTGGTCACAACTGGAGATTGATAGGGTGACAATTTATTATTCTGAAATTTAATAAATGAAGTAAAATAATCCAGCTTTTTTTTGCCTCTACTATAGTTTCTACATAGTTTATCGACAAAGTTCTTTACAGAAGAATTATAATAAATGTAGAAAAAAATGAGAGAATTAGAAAATAACCATTCTGCAACTTCTAATGAAGTAATACATCTAGGCAACTAAATAATAAGAGTGGCTAAAACATTAGGTCAAAGGTTGATAGGAAACTTCGTAAGAACTTTATAAAACTTTCTTAAAAATAGATTTTGTTTATTTAGTTTTAGGGAGAGGGACACAGAGAGAGAAAGAGAGGGAGAGAAACATCAATGTGTGAGAGATACATAGATCAATTGCCTCTCACATGCTCTCAACTAGGTACCTGGCCCACAACGCAGGCATGTGCCCTGACCAAAAATCAAACCAGCAACCCTTTAGTTCACAGGCTGGTGCTCAGTCCACTGAGCCACACTAGCCAGGGCAAAACTTATTCATCACTAACACTGGAGAAGTCAGACATTATACAACTCCTAAAATCATGTAATAAAGAAGACTGTGAAACATTCCTGCTCTCACTCTGCCCAAATTTAACCAGTATTTAACCAAACTACTTTATAAAAAATAGTGAGTTATAGAAACATGTTAAATGATACAATAAGGACCTAATCTAGAATTTCAAAAGTGTTAAGACAACCCAGTTTCTCTATCAAATAATGGAATAGAAAAAAGGTGTATTTGCAGAAGGAAGGAGTTATTGCAAATATAAAAAATTTAAGCCACCAATCAAGTCAGCGGAAGATGTGCTCTGTTGCATCATGATTTAAACAAACTACAAAGGTGTCTTTAGACAACTGGAGAAAGCTAAACATGCCCTATTTTTTTTTCTTTTTAGATTTTATTTATTTATTTTCAGAGAGAATAGAAGGGAAGGAGAAACATCGATGTCAGAGAGATACACAGATCAATTGCCTCTTGCATGACCCCAACTGGGGACCTGACTTGCAACCCAGGCATGTGCCCTGACTGAGAATTAAACCAGCAACCTTTCAGTCTGCAAGGCACTCAATCCACTGAGCTACACCAATTAGGGCTGTCCTGTCTTTTAGTAAAAAAATATTGTTAATTTTGTAGGGTGTAAGAATGGTATTAACTTTAATTTTAATCATGAAACAGTAAATGATACCGGATTTACTCTCCCATTTTAAACAACTATAAAAGTTGGACTGTTTGCAGACAACGAACAATAACCAACAAAAGGCTATGATTCTTCAGAGAAAGAAAGCATGGGAGGCGAACCCCATATTCACCCCAAACACAACCTAGGGAAACAGAAGCCTACCAAAGAGAAGTAGGTAACTGTTGTAGAGGAAACAGATCAGAGGAGTTACAAAGGAAGCTAGACTTTGGGTGGCAAGATTGCAGAGAAGGACAATGAAGTAGAAACGGAACATCAAAAATTAACAGAGAAATTCCACATGTACAAAGCAATACTATGGGAGGCTTAGCAGAAAAGATACCTGGAAGAATAGAAGCTACAAATTTTTTTTAGAGGTTACACAGTGCTCATGAGATGCTGAAGTTCAGAGTTAGCTTACAAGGAAAGATCTTGGTGAATATTCTAGGCACTCAAATGAGACTCCAGAAGACAAGACACTAGGAATGAGGGCTGTGCCACTGGAGTAAGGGCAAAACTAAAATGGAACCACCCTAGCGAAGCCTAAAAATCAAGCTTCGGTATAATCAAGTCAATCCAAAACAGTCTCAGCACCACAGAAAACAGCATAATCCAGAGTCTCTATAACACGTCACTCTGAATATCTAGCATACGATGAAAAATTACCAGAAGTGGGAAGAAGCAGGAAAAGTAACCAATTATCAAGAGATTAAAGTCAACAGAAGCAAAAACAGAGATAACTCTGATACTAGAGTTAGCAAGCATAGACTTCAAAATGATTATGATCAATATGCTAAAGAAAACAGAGGAAAAACGTAACAAAAGGATGTAGAATATGTCAAGGGAAGTTCAAAATTTCTGCAATATGTGATCTATAAATGTATATTCTAAAATGATAAAATACCTGAAATTGAGAATTCATTGGGTAGGTTTAACAGGTGACACAGCAACAAATAGAACTAAGGACCTTGCAATAGGTATTATGGTTAAGTTTTTTTAAAAGTCCTTATATAACAAAGGAAAATTTAAGTATGTAAAAGTGAAATGATATGATTTCATGAATTTCCTTTAAATACTTTTAAAAAGGAAAGTTTAAGAAGAGTATAAAAGGAAAACAGTAAAATGTTGATAATTATTAAAACTGGGTGAATGATAAATTCATTCGGCACCATCAGAGTTCGTTATCTTATTCTTTTCTCATGTATCTTTGAAAATGCCTATAATAAAGTTTTATTTATGATAGATTCTGCCATCATTTGTACACCAACATTCATAACAGCATTATGTGCAAGAGCCCAAATGTGGAAACAAACAACACATCCATCTATGGATGAATGAATAAACAAAATGTGGAATATACATAAAAGGAAATATTACTCAGCCTTAAAAAGGAAGGAAAATCTGACACATGAAACAACATGGATAAACCTTGACGAATTATGCTAAGTTCAATGTGCTAGTTGCAAAAGGATGAATACTATCGCACCTAAATGAAATACTTAGAGTACTCAAATTCACAGAGACAAAACACAGAAGGTGGTTGCCAAGGTCTAGGGGTAAATGGAGAGTTATTGTTTAATAGATACAGAGTTTCAGTTTTAAGAGATGAAAAGAGTTCTGTGGATGGACAGTAATGATGGTAACCCAATAATGTGAAAGTAATTCATGTCCCTGGACTATATACTTAAAAATGATTAAGGTAGTGTATATATACTTTTTAAGGTGTTTATTTATTTATTTTTAGAGAGAGGGGAAGGGATGGAGAAAGAGAGAAACATCAATGTGTGGTTGCCTCTCACGTAGCAGCAACTGGGGTCCTGGCCTGCAACCCAGGCATGTGCCCTGCCTGGGAATTGAACTGGCAACACTTTGGTTTGCAGCCCGTGCTCAATCCACTGAGCCACACCAGCCAGTGCTAAGGTAGTACGTTTTGTTATGCATATTTTACCATAACACGGTTTCAGAAAAATGGCATCAATCTCTTTCTCTATCTCTCATATGCACACACACATACACATACCAACACCATCCCAGGAAACATCTTCAGAGCATTAAAGTTTGAAGGCACACTGAAATATAATGCACAAAATCCAAATGTAAGTAAAAATCTCTTTCTAGGACTTCCAGCCAAGATGGAGGCGTAGGTGGACACACTGTGCCTCCTCGCACAACCAAAATTAAGGATGACAAAGATTTAGAAACAACAAAACAACAGAACTGACAGAAAATTGAACTGTACGGAAGTCCGACAATCATTCATCCAGACTGGTAAGAGGGGCAGAGTTGAGGCAGGAAAAAGTGGAGACTGGCGTACCTGGGCACGCAGGAGCCCAAGACGTGCAGGCAGAGGCTAGTAGAACCCAGACGCACAGGCAGCAGCTAGTGGACCACGGGCGCAGGGTGGCAACGGGCAGACCCAGTGAGGCTGCACAAGGCGGCTGGCTGACCAGCAGTCCCACATTTGCGTGCAGATAATCCAGGTGAAAACAGGGAGCGAGACAGACCTCACAACCCAGGATCCCAGCACCAGGAAATAAAACCTAAAAACACGAATTGAAAACACTTATGGGGATTGAGGTGCCGGGAGAGACTCCTAGACTCACAGGAGACTTCATTGGAGAGACCCACAGGGTCCTAGAATGTACACAAGCCCACCCACACGGAAACCAGCACCAAAAGGGCCCAATTTGCTTGGGGGAAGGGGCGGAAGGGACTGGAATCCGAGAGAGAGTGGAGCAAGCGCCCTTGTTCCCTCTCGGACCCCACCCCCACATAAACCATCACAACCCAGTGACTGAGCTGCCCTGTCCTGAGGAACACCTAAGGTTCTGCCCCTCACTACATAACAGCCAAGACCAGACCTAAAAAACAACCAACCAAACAAAAAAACAACCAAACAAACAAAAAAACCCGAAAATGGCTCAAACGGGAGAACAGATCAAAGCCCCAGAGCCAATTCATCTAAGAGACCAAGAGGTAGCCAACCTATCAGATGCACAGTTCAAAGCCCTGTTGATCAGGATGCTCACAGAATTGGTTGATTTTGCTCACAAATTAGATGAAAAAATGAAAGCTACAATAAATGAAATGAAGGAAAATGCAAAGGGAACCAGTAGAGATGGGAGGAAAACTGGGACTCAGATCAATGGAGCGGACCAGAAGGAAGAAAGAAACAACCAAACAGAAAAGAAAGAAGAAACAGGGATTCAAAAAAATGAGGAGAGGCTTAGAAACCTCCAGGACATCTTTAAAAA